>CM017559.1:50142054-50222183 GCA_007844125.1 Sinonovacula constricta | reverse complement strand
CAACCTTTTGTTTTTCTTTCTCTTTTCTTTCCTTTTCTTCTAGTTCTTGTAGCTTCTTTTCCAGGATTTCTTTTTTACCATCATGTTTAGCATGCCGTGTAATGGCCTGATAAAAAAAAAGAAGCCAGGATTACCATTACTATGCCAATTTCAATAAACTGTAAGAAAATTACAAAAATTACATCAAAGATAACAAAAATAATGTGACCCACAACCTCTTATGAACACAAACATATACAAATGAAATACAGATGTTTTAATGTAATACATTTTTACAACAAATGGAGCTCCAGCTAATTTGGATCTAAACTATTTGTCTATGTCAAAGGGTGTTAAATGTATCATTAGTACTCTTATGTAGTGTATAAGTAGATTGTGCATGTTTACTAAGTTGAACTAAGTTCTAATAGTGTTTAGTTAATTATCATAGGTAAGTAAATTTATTTTTATTATATATATTAATTTAGTAGTTTAAAGTAGACCACTAAATTTAGCTTATATTTATTAGCAAAAGCTTATTGTCAATGATGAACTCTGGCTCCTAAGGGAGCTTGTGTAACTCAATTGTCAACTGCCAACTACTGATTTGTTTTAGGTTTAAGATCTACTTTGCTCACAGCAACTTGCTATGTTTATATGTCACCAGCAATGACATTGATTTATTCACTCTTTTCATAAGTAAGGGGACTTTACTCTTATCTATTTAAAAACATACATCCTTACCTCCCTTATTGGATGGTATTTGGTATATTGTTACTGCATAGAAATTACGATTTTTCCACTTTTTAAACTTCTGAAAAACACTTGAGATTGAAACGTGCGCATAAAATGAAATCTTATTGATTGTGATAAGAAATTTATTAAAAAGGTTGAGCGCTTTTATTTAAAAATATGCAAATTAAACATAAATATATATATTTGTTATATAAAATATATGAAAATACCCTCCCACAAGGGAGATAACTAAAACATGTCTTTCATTTAAAAAAAAGGGAATATTGGACATTTGCTAGATTTATCACCCATTTATTTGTACCTTTTATACATCATAAATGACATTAATATGTGGTTTAACTGATTTAATTTTAATATTATTGTTTCAGTTTTTCACAAAAAATGATGTAGAATTAGAACAAGATGACGTCAATTCAAGGAAGTCAAATTCATGGTGAAAAGAAAGCCTGCATTACATAACTAAGCCTCAATTTGTGCAGAACAAGCAAATTGTAAATGCTTACTAGAACAAAAAAGGTGACTAAGATAAAAAAATGTTTATTGTAGGCAGGTTTGGTCCTTAACATCTACGCAATGTTTTTAGTAGAATAATGTAGCTTTACACTTATTCTGATAAAATGTTTTTAGTAGAATAATGTAGCTTTATACTTTATCTGATAAAATGTTTTTAGTAGAATAATGTAGCTTTACACTTTAACTGATAAAATGTTTTTAGTAGAATAATGTAGCTTTACACTTTAACTGATAAAATGTTTTTAGTAGAATAATGTAGCTTTACACTTAACTGATAAAATGTTTTTAGTAGAATAATGTATCTTTACACTTTATCTGATAAAATGTTTTTAGTAGAATAATGTAGCTTTACACTTAACTGATAAAATGTTTTTAGTAGAATAATGTATCTTTACACTTTATCTGATAAAATGTTTTTAGTAGAATAATGTAGCTTTACACTTAACTGATAAAATGTTTTTAGTAGAATAATGTAGCTTTACACTTTAACTGATAAAATGTTTTTAGTAGAATAATGTAGCTTTATACTTTAACTGATAAAATATTTTTAGTAGAATAATGTAGCTTTACACTTTAACTGATAAAATGTTTTAAGTAGAATAATGTAGTTTTACACTTAACTGATAAAATGTTTTTAGTAGAATAATGTAGCTTTACACTTTAACTGATAATTTTTTTTTCTTTAATCTGTAAAATTATATATCTAAAGATTTACATGGTTAACTACTATGCAACATTACACTAGACTACCTGCAAGAGTGGTGGCATATCTTCTTCTACCCGGAACTCCTCTGTTGTCTTGCCCAGCAGCTTCTGCAGATCATTGCTGACATACTCCCTGCTGCCAGGTAGAGGGGACTTGCTCTTGGTTTCCATGGCAACCTAAAATTGGTATAGGTCAAGGTCAGTTGTACTGTTGTACTCATACAAAGGTTATTGATGTTTGTTGGATTAAATGTTCAACCAACCCTGTTTTAGGTAACCTGGAGACAAAAAAGAATTATTCATGGGCTGAACAGACAAAAATCTGTAGAACAGGAATTTGCACTATGAATTTATTTTTGACACAAGAAAATATGCCAGTAAAATAACTGTGCTCTCTGTAGACAGTGCACTCCTTTTCTCAGTGCTGAATAGTATAATGAAAATTCTAAGTTCAAAAAGGAGCATTACTTTGCCATAACTAATTATTATGTTACCTGCCCTTTTCCCTTGTGATAGTGAACAAGTATAAGTTTGAGAAAATATCTTTAACAGTTTTCAAGAAATGGACCTTTAAAAAAAAAGGTTAACCAACACTGAAATTTCAAGTAAAAAAAATGAGGCACAATAATTATTTATTATTTATTTGGTTTAGATCTTGGTATTGCTGAGCGCACTTATATTCATCATCAGGTATGTATATACAAAGATAACTAAAAATAATGCAGGCAGAGTTACAGTTCTTGTGCAGAGCACTTATATTCATCATCAGGTATGTATATACAAATGACTAAAAATAATGCAGGAAGAGTTACAGTTCTTGTGCAGAGCACTTTTACTCATCACACGTAACTATGTATCATGTTTGATGCGAGTCCAAGCAGTAGTTATAAAGTGATTCTCATGACAATCAAGTTGGTATGACAGATGAAGGGGAAAATAAACTAACAAAATTACTGAAAAAAATAAAAGTGTAGTCTTTAATGCAGTTCATGCATATGTGCACTCAGACAGACAGATTTAGGCAGATTCAGAGTGTTCTGTATAGATTTAGTTGTTTATTTTTTTAAATTATTTTAGTGCTTATATTTTATATAAATTGATAAATATTATGGATAATTTTGAGCAAGTTTAATTTTTTTTTTAACAATAACTAAAATATAAACATGAAGTAAATCAATTTTAAAATAATATTTCAAGTAAAACAGCTTGCAGTCAAGGACAAGCTTAACTTACATTGTCAAATAACCACTAAAGTGTTGTTAATAACAGGCAAATCTATGTTAATGAAGTCATAATAAATTTCTAATGATATAAAATATGTAAAAAAGCAAACAAAACCAATTCAAAGCATACTCATGAAAAGAACCTAACATCACTTTATACAGTACTGAAAAATCTAACCAGTATAAAAGGTTCAATGACAACCTGATTAATTGTCGTTATGAAATATTTCAGCTGATAATTACAAGAAATAAGTTTCCTGCAGGAGATAATTGACTATGACAAAGTTGGCTTACTTCTGAACATTTGAACGTTACATAACAGAAAGAAATCCATAACCACATGTGTCTGACCAAGCTAGACTGACATCAGTAATACAGATGTGATTTATTCGTGACAAGAGAAATGCAACAATCTTAGTTTAACATGAGTCAAATAAATCCACTGTCTCTTAATAAATGAAATAGTAATGTCTTAAAATGGCATAAAATAACAACATAACTCACAGAAACAAACCATGATAGTGTCACAACATCACTTTTATATATCACAAAATCATCTTATTCAGTTGTAAACCCATGGCGGTGTCATCAAATGATCTTCATATATAACAATATTATCACACAGAGTAAGAAAAACCTGACATGTTACAGAACCCATAATGAATAGTGCCAAAACATGTTAGCAGAAATAATCTATTGGTATTATTTAAAGTAATACTCACTTTCACTAAACAGTTGAAATTATAAGAAATTATCAAAGTTACAGGGAGACGCTTAATGACAAATTGAATGATATTGGTTCTGTACAGTAGATTAAGACAGATAATATTTAGAAAAAGATGAAGAAACAAAATTAACAACCATATGTAAAAGAATACTAGTGAGATTTCAAAAAATAGCATCATGACCATATGGACACACTTTAAATTTTTCCGTCATCAGGGCTCACAAGTGCAATTTTATGCCTTATATAGTTCTGTTCTTTTTTGATTTACAAGTTAAGTAAAAAAACTAGACAATTATCACTGAACTTGCTTAAATGTACTTACAATATTTTGTCATGGTGTAAGGGTTATAAAAATGAATAAGAGTTCAAGTCTTGACCTTGGCTTAAGAAAGCAGTTTTTAAATATGAGCGTCCATTACATTTTATTAATATTTCAAAATGATGAATTTAAAGCCCTACTTGGTAAAAACACTAAGGACATTGTGATTAATCTTCTATGTCTCTTGTCTACCTATTTGATATTAGTATTATATATTGTATAGATTATCTTAGATTGTCTCAATAACAAAATTCTCATTTTCAACCCTCCTTACATTCCTAAAATAAGGCATGTTTTCATCTTTCAGAATATGCAATCATTGTAAAGGAAACACAATTCTAAACAATGCCGTAAGCAATCCTAGTGACTTATTCTAACAGATTTTAGTACATTTATGAAGCTTTAACAGACATTCATTTTTATGGGTATACCTACTGTACTAAACACACAGAGACTGAATTCACACAACTTTTTTTGTTTTTACTTTTTATCTTAAATGTATTATCAATCAGATTAAATAACTGCAATAATAAAATCACACTGTGTACACACTAACGGCATTTAAATCCACAAAAAAATTCAAGGGCATTTACTTGTTCATGTCCTTGAGGCTCAATAGACACACACATATATGTGATATATACTTTATTATAGTATTGGGTATATAAAACTATGCTAGAGTGAATATGAATATGAATTAAAAAAATGTCTCGCTGTTAAAAAGTTTTATTATTTTGTAAGCTGAAATCTTATCTTCATTGAAAAACAACACACCCCAGCACCACTAACACATTCATTTCATCCAAAGTGCATATACCATATCTGGATAAAGATGCGCATATGCAGCCTAAAAGAAAATAATTCACATACATTTAAACCACCTATTTGTTTGAAATAACAGTTACGGTGAGAAACCAAACATGGTCATTTGCACCAATGATGTTATCAAACAAAGGTAAAAGTTGACTGAAATGAACATAAATAACAATAAACAATATAATGCAATTGGTAAGTTCACATGTAACTGGGCAGGGACATTGAAATCTTTTCTTGTATACATGTACAGCGTGAAGAAATACAAATTCAAATGGACGATACAGAGAAATAATTAGACACAGAGACAGGAAGATGGAACAGATAGAAATTAAAGACAAGATGAATAGTTAAGAGAAAGACAGAAAAAGAAAAGGATAGAAAGAGAAAGGAGACAAGGGGAGGAAAACAGAAAGAGAGAAAGAAAAATTAAGTGAAAGACAGACAGATATAAGACAACACCAAAGTGATGAAAAATGGTGATTAGGTGAGAGAAATTAGCTCTTAAGGGATAGAAAATAGTGAAAGTAGTGTGACTGGTACAGGTAACATGTTTCTGATTTCACTAAAATATAAAGTTTCAAGCCAGAGCCAGAGAAAGAAAACAAATTACAAAAAAAAAGAATATAAAATGAAGAAAGTTTAACACAAACTTTTTTTATCAATTACATTATATTGTTTTGAACAGCGTTGAAAGATAAATCCAATAAGAAAAAGACATGCAAGTACTTTATTATTTCTGACTTCCATTAGCGATAGGGAGAACAAAGTGGAGGGACACAAAGAATGACTTAAAAAAATGAGTGAAAAAGAAATACATGTTGACATACCCTGTTATTCCTGATGTTCTCTCGTTTCAGCTGCTGGATCTCCTGCTGGTCAAGGGGATCCACACGTATATCCTCATCTATCCCTAGCTCTTCCATAAGGTTGTCTCCCACTGCTATCTCTGGCAGAGAATTAGACCGCTTCAACACTACCTTCTGCTTAGATGCATCTTCCTTGAGATTCTTAAATAGAAATAACACAAATATGCTGTATGGGTAGGCAAAATGCCTCAATTTATTCAAATGATTACTCTCATGTTCTGTGGTCGTCAATGAATCAAAGAATTGTTACTTAAAAAAGTGACAAGTCCAATAAAACTAATTTGTATCTATTTGTAAAGTGACAACTTTGAATAGATTGTTTTAAAGTGAAAAAAGTTAGGCTTTTTATAGATCAAAACATGAAAGTGGTATGTCTCTTAGTTTGAATTTAAAACAACATGAAAAATTGAATATCAAATAAGACTTCTTTTTTGTGTAAACAGAAGCAACTAGAAGAAATAAACTTACCCAGATGTCTTTGAAGGGGTTGGAGCAACCTCACAGGGGGGTGATGTTGAAGCTGGAATGTGTGTAGGAAAGAATTGAGGAAAGAATCATGTAGTGTATGAAACAATTACTGTAGAGCAGATAAAATTCTCAAACAGTTGTTGACTTCTCAAAGTAGATTTTGAATTAGGAGACAACTCTGCAAGGGTCACAGGAACCTTGGGACAGATCGAAGCTAAGAAATGGAGAACATGGCAGAGTTTCCCAACATTATTTTAAGCTTAATTTGACTTAAGCTTTTTTAAGGAGTAAATAGTTTCATTACTTTACAATAGTGTTGTTTCTATTTGAATGAAAATTTGTCTTCTTCCTGCAAATATACATTTATTATAAAGTAAATAGTTTTCTTGACAGTTGATACCATTTCATTTTGTGCATGAACAAAAAATAAAATGCCAACCATAGACACTTTTAAAACATATTTTTCATTTCAACTAGTTTAAACCAGTTTACATCATATATGTTATAAGATGATAAATTGTCAAAAGATGAATTCATTAATTAATGTAAAATATTTTACTTTGTTATAGAAAAACACTTGTTTGCCATTTGACGGAGCACAAAATAATCGTCTCGACCAACGAAAACTCGGTACGCTCATGGATGGGCAGTGATCTATTCTGATAAGCTGCACATGCAGGTGCTGGTCGCTTGCGTAATCAAATGAATGGCTGGTAGCTACTGTTTGGGTCATTCTTTAGAAGGAGTGAGATTAAGTCTGTCGAGAACATCAAAGTGGGAAAATTGATGTGCTCAGCGTGATGCATAAGACAGACCCCTGATATTGTGAGTCTCCTGGGGAAATTAGGAAAGATCACATGTCTGTTATCACCAAGACTGCTACTGAGTCTATTATCTCGCTGAACAGCCACTCATCAGTGCTATCACCAAGGCTGCTACTCAGTCTGTTGTCTCCCTGAACAGTCACACATCAGTGCTATCACCATGGCTGCTTCTCAGTCTATTATCTCCCTGAACAGTCACACATCAGTGCTAAACCAAGACTTCTACTCAATCTATTATCTCCATCAACAGTCACACATTTGTGCTATCACCATGGCTGCTACTCAGTCTATTATCTCCATCAACAGTCACACATCAGTGCTATCACCATGGCTGCTATTCAGTCTACTATCCCATTTAATAATAACATCAGTATGATTTTTTATGTAAGTAACCTATGCAGCTGGGAAGTCTCATTAGTAAGATCAAAGCATGAGCTAGTCCACATATAACTGCTTTAAAATTTAAAATAACTATTAAAGTACAGTTGTGTTTGAAAAAAAAAGAACCGGAACATTAAATAATTTTTTTTTAAAGATATACCTGTGGATTTTGATAATGGAAATAAGGCTACAGGGAACTTCCTTTACAAAAGTTTACTTGTGTTACCTTGTGAAGGTGTCACAAGGTGTCTGTCAGGTAGTTCTGCCACCAGCTGATGTAGTTGTGTTGTATCCAGTGTAGGCATGTGAGCTGTGATCTACAATTACATAAGACATCCTATGAACATGTTGACATTCAGTTGCATAGGTTTCATCTTACCTATTGCTTATTAATGCAATTACTATTACCACTTTTTGGCTGAGCAAAAACAATATTATATTATAATATAATACACTTATTATTCTTGATCCATCCCTTATCATGCTACACTTATTACAGTCAAACCTGACAATGAGAGTGAATAGTAATTAAATTAGTTCAAAAGTAATTGGAGAAACAATAACTTTTAAATAGGTATGTATTATAAAACTCTTTTTTCAATTTGCCTTTACCTTTCTTGCTTCATGTTCAGGACTTTTCAGTTTAAAGCGTCTTGTCTTGGATTTCGGTCTGCTGGTGGCCACCTGGGATAATGTGATTAAATGGAAGCTAAATGTTATGTGGACAGGTGTGAGTAAATGGTGATTAACTCAGTAACAAACTATTTTAACAAATTTAAACTTTCAGCATATATTTGAGATTGTTTCAGTAGGACAAAGAATCACAAATCAGACCAATTTACATATGATCCATCTGTCCAGCAATTATTGGTGGAAAAAAATCTTAAGTTTCTGATTATGACCATGGATTCACCTTAGATTGGTTAGACCACATCCTCACCACCACATCCTCACCACATCCTCACCATAGTCTCACCACATGCTCACCACATCCTCACTACACCATGCTCACCACATGCTCACCACATGCACCACATGCTCACTACATCCTCACCAAATCTTCACTACATCCTCACTACATCCTCACCACATCCTCACCACATCCTCCCACATCTTCACCATATCCTCACCACATCTTCACCACAACCTCACTATATCCTCACCACATCCTCCCCACATCTTCACCATATCCTCACTACATCCTCACCACATCCTCACCACATCCTCCCCACATCTTCACCATATCCTCACCACAACCTCACTACATCCTCATCACATCCTCACTACACACATGCTCACCACAACCTCACTACATCCTCATCACATCCTCACTACATCCTCACCACATGCTCACCACATCCTCACCACATCCTCCCCACATCTTCACCATATTCTCACTACATCCTCCCCACATCCTCACCACATCCTCACCACATCCTCCCCACATCTTCACCATATCCTCACCACAACCTCACTACATCCTCATCACATCCTCACTACACACATGCTCACCACAACCTCACTACATCCTCATCACATCCTCACTACACACATGCTCACCACAACCTCATTACATCCTCACCACATCCTCACCACATCCTCCCCACATCTTCACCATATCCTCCCCACATCTTCACCACAACCTCACTACATCCTCGCCACATACTCACCACATCCTCCCCACATCTTCACCATATCCTCACCACATCCTCACCACATCCTCCCCACATCTTCACCATATCCTCACCACATCCTCATTACATCCTCACTACACACATGCTCACCACAACCTCACTACATCCTCATCACATCCTCACTACACACATGCTTACCACATGCTCACTACATCCTCCCCACATCTTCACCATATCCTCACCACAACCTCACCACATGCTCTCTACATCCTCACCACATCTTCACCACATCCTCACCACAATCCTTACCACATCCTCACCACATGCTCTCTACATCCTCACCACATCCTCACCACATCTTCCCCATATCCTCACCACAACCTCACTACATCCTCACCACATCCTCACTACATCCTCATCACATCCTCACTACATCCTCAATACATCCTCACCATATCTTCACTATATCCTCACCACATCTTCACCATATCCTCACCACATCCTCACCACATTCTCACCACATCTTCACCATATCCTCACCACAACCTCACTACATCCTCACTACACACATGCTTAACACATCCTCACTACATCTTCACCACATCCTCACCACATCCTCACTACATCCTCACTACACACATGCTCACCACATGCTCACCATATCCTTACTACACACATGCTCACCACATGCTCACCACATGCTCACATGCTCACCACATGCTCACCATATCCTCCCCACATCCTCCCCAAATCCTTACCACATCTTCACCACATCCTCACCATATCCTCACCACATGCTCACCATATCCTCACCACATGCTCACCATATCTTCACTACATCCTCACCAGTATTTGTCCCAACTGAGATTCAAACAATGAACTTGTAAATGTAATACACATAACATTAAAAACAATAAAACCAGTCATTAGTGTTATCACCAAGGCTGCTAGTCAGTCTATTAACAATAAAATAATCATCAACATTTTTCTAATCACAAATTAAGTTGTACCAATATTTTCTTAGTCTTTGATTTTAAGTATGTGCTTGCCAGGGATCAAACCTGTGGCCTTCCATTCTTGAGTTTAGACTCTGGGACTAAATCACTTAAATGTCTAAGATGTGAATTACAGCAAGAAATGGACATTTAACCTGTAAAATTTCTAATTAAACAATTATAAAGTCTTTTTTTGTTTTGCTCTTAACTTTATAAATAGCTAACAACATAAAATAAATATGTATATGAAAAAACTACAAAGAAAAAAGGATAGATCTTAATCAGACATTGGCTGACCTAGATCTATGCTACTTGCCTAGGCATAGTCAATCCTACTTAATTTGTTTGTTTTTTGTTACATGCACAGACACAATTATGGTCACATTGGCGATGTCAGGCTTATTATTGGTGGAGACTTATATCTGTGTAGTACCACCGGCACACTGCAGGTGGGCGGGAAAACCTCCCCAAATGAAAGTTCTCACCCCGACCAGGACTCAAACCAACATGGTGAGGGGCTGAGGTATTTCAAGCCAGCGACTCTATCAGCTCGGCCATTGCTCAGCCCTATCCTACATAGTAGTCTTTATGCTTACATGATAAACAAAATATATACCAGTGTTTTGTATGACATGGGTGGGGCATCTTTTTTCCTGGAAAAATATACGGCATCTTCAGAGTGGACTGAGTCATTGTCATCCAATTGACCTCGCATGTCTGCCACCAGGTAGCGTCTGATCGTCAGGATGTTGAGGCTGCACAAGTTGCACAGTAATATTTGAACAAAGGTGAGATTTTTACAATAATTTTTAATGCATCACAGAAGCATAATTATGGACATTGCAGCCATGCCAGGTATTTTCTTGGATGAAAACCCAAGGACAATGTTAGGGAGGAACCAATGAAGCAACACAGGTTAGTTGGAACCCTTCCTCACATTATGTATTGCTCTCAGAACTGACAGAGTGAAAATGTCTGCAGTTAGAGTTAAACTCTCTTTCAAGAGAGCTCCCTACACATAAGATGTTAAGCATTATGTTGATAGCACTTAACCAATTTTGTTGTATAGTCTTTTTGTATTTAAATAAACAGTTTGAACATATCATCAAATTTGTCAGGATGTTCACCCTTGAGAAAGAAATAGGTGGTGTTAATACGCTAAGTACCTTAATAACATACGAAGACTGCAGGCTTTAAAGTAGATAATTGTATTTTGTTTTTGATTTTGAATTCATTGAACATCAAGTTAAATACTCTATTTACAATCTTTCATCTAGATATGATGTTCAAATATTGCTATATTGTACTGCAGACACCTCATTCCATAACCACATGAAACAGAAGACAGGCATCTTCATGCTGGGAGCTGTCTTATCAGGATCAGCATTACTTATTGCTCAGTCTCTGGCAGTATGTCTGGTTTCATTTGCATTTTGTCATAAGCCAATTACTACAAAATGAGTTAAGATTATAAACAAATGCAGCAAGCTAAGGATTAATTTCTGTGACTTACAATTTATTTGCATCAAGAGAGAGCTGGGCCTTGAGTCGGCTCATGTTGGCAGGTCCACTGAAGATACCTCGGCTGTTCAGAACTGAAGACAAAAGAAAACGATCTCTCTCTATATAAATCTATGACATGTAACTAACTGATTTATGGATGCAGATAAAATGACAGTTTTATAGATGAGCTATAAATCATCTTTGGAAAAATTTCAGGACTCTGAGGTGTGTTGTTTAACATGTGCTGATAAATAAGATGTGATATGCCTGAAAGTTACACAAAGCTAAAATCCTCAGTCTGGAAACACCTTTATCAGCTATATCATATTTCATGTGCCACATTTGTTATTCCATGCAAATTAAATGCTAACAGTAAATGCATAGTAACAACAAAGAAGTCAAACATTCAAAGTATATATATTTTCCATCCACACTTTCAGATTTATATCATTATAATTTTCAGGATGCTTAAAACTTCTGAAAAACATCTCTGTAATATTCTTTGTTTTCCAGATATGCAAACATTTAAAGTGATACTAAACACTTAAATGAAGGACATCATTTATTCCCTCAGTTATAAGAAATGAAAAAATAGATAATAAAAACCTTCAGCTTTCTTCAGGTAGTGAAGGAACAGCTGTTCACACACATTGACAATGTGGACAGCAATCCTGCGGTTGAGTTCTTTATTCTCTTCAGCACTCTATTAACAGAAAATATTTATTGTCTGATTAGGAAGATATTCATTTTTTGTCAGATATGGAAAAAAATCAGGAACCATCTGTGAAAAAAATACATAGATAGGCAGTAAATTTTAATATCACAAAAGGAAATAGACAGATGGCTCTTTTTCAGATAAATGGAAAAAATAAAGACCATCACTTTTTTTTGCTAAGTTTCAAATCTGGTTGCATAAACTCAGTGATTTGGTTGTATTTATTTCATATTTAATAAAAATATAAATTATAATAAAAATGTATTTTATGTTTACATGTGTTCTTTGACTAAATATTTATTTTTTTGTCAAAAATGTCAAACTTTAAAGTTTTTGCATTTTTGACGACAAAGTACTAATGACCAAGTCATGACAAGCAACACAAAGCAATGTACTTTATTAAATACTATCTTTGCACTTAATATGAATTAAGAATACCATAATAATACAATTAATGCAAACAGATTTGAAACTAAGCACAAAAATGAAATGGATGTTACTTTTTCCAGTTTTCTGAAAACAAGCCAGATCTTAATAATTCTTAAGACTGAAGTAACAAGAATTACAAAGGAGCATTCCAAATGTCACATTATCCCAAAACATACATTTTCAAATAGATACCTCTACAAACAGTAAGCTTGTTGATGTTACTTTTTTTACAACTAATAAGAAATGCAAGTTTTTATTGTGTTAAATGAAAAGAATTTGAATTAAAATTAATAATGGTACACAAGACTTACAAGAAATGGATCATCAATCTGCTTTCTAATTTCTGGCCAAATATCAACAACTTCACCCATCAGTACACCTGCCTGAAACAAAAATACTGAATAATATTGCACAGTTACACTAAAATAAAGAGGCTACTTATTAGTTTTAGTAACACTGTAGCACGTGTATTCAGGTGGAAAATGAAGCTATGTCTTTATTTACTTTTAAGATTCTATGTAATATTCTCTGATACAATTAAAAGAACCTTTTTAAAAGATAACAAAATTGTATAAATAAGGATTAGATGGGGAATTTGGTACAGTATATGTATTGCTATGTTGCAATTCTGCATTATTACATCATATTTGTTATTTCACAAAGTCAGCAAAACATTGAAACCTGGCATAAAGCCATTTTTCACATAAAGTCTTTTTCATATAGCATAAGCATACAAATGTAGTTTCTGTACTCCTGTGTGTATCACCAATACCTAACAACTGTGTAAGGAAGTCAACTCTTCAGTTCAGTGGTTAGGTTATTAGGTACTCACTCTGTCACACTGTTTGAGAGAATTTTTTATTCATGCTTTTTAACAGCTTTCTGTTATAAGATTAAAAATACAAGGTTTTGAACTTGAGATAGAGGTTGTAATGCTAAATGTTTTTGTTCTTTTGATCGAGCTATTACTGCTGGAGGCAGATCCAAGACAATTGACACTGGCACACCACTGGCCAGCTGGATAAATACCCAATGTGGTCAGGGGCTTAACAGTAATAATGCACAACTATAACTGCTAGGGACTACCTTCAAAGAAGATTAGTATATCTACTTATCTACTTACCAACATCAACTGGTCATCTTCAGAAAGGTGGGGCACATCTGGTCGCGGTGAGACTCGACGACGAATGTATCCAGCAAGTTTGTCAAATGACAATGGCTGGCTCTTGATCTCCTCCTGTAAATATGATCATCAAATATTTATCACGACAAATGTCAGACCAACTTATGAGCCGGTTAACAAAATCTTAATAAGTAAAACACAAGATTACTGGATCTTTAACATGCAAATAAATCTTGATCAGAACACTGTACAGTCTTTGAGTACATGCAGCCAATCAATAATGTCATGGAGAAATGTAATCGGCAGCTGCTTATAAAAAACACAGCATTTACACTCTCACAATCGAACTGTTCTGTTCAATACCACCTTGACAACTTATCTCAAAGATTTGAAGATCAGTCAAGTTGACCCAAAATGAATTAGGAAATATGACGAAGTTCTATGAGCTGTACAACATATAATAAAATTTGAAAAGGCATTGGTCAAAGGTATACACATACAAGCCAAATGTAAAAGTAAGAACAAGTCTGTGATGAGTTATTAAACAAAAAGAGCTAACTCACCTACGTATATTACAGCTTGATGTTTCTTACAGACTTAAGATGAAAGTTTGTTTGGGTGTTAACCAATGGATAATTAGCCATATGTAATACAGAACAAAGAGAAATGTATGCTGACTGCATAATCACTGTTTGATTATTATTGACTTCCTGATCACAAGGTGATCACTAGTGAGGGTAGACATTGGCAAAATGAAAATGTTACAGCGTGCTGTGAGCACAATTTTGTTCTTTAAGTTGCCTCTCGATCCATGACTGGATTCAGACAGTATTCGAAAATGTAAACTCAGAAAAGCCATTTCGCCTTATGAGTGAGGTAGACTTATGCCTGGGGATATATTGTAACTGCTGAGTTTGAAGTCAACAGGCTTAGATAAAGTATTGTAGATCCATATCAGTCATTTTCTGTAGCGGATACTTTTGACAGAAAAAAGCTGGGGGGGGGGGGGGGGTCCAACACACCAGAAAATATCCTTATAAATACAGCCTATAAAAATACAATTTGATTTAAATCCCCTGAATATTTTGTTATGAAACATTGTCATGAAAAGGTGCACAAAAGCATTACATGCACTCTTACCCAGACATCTGTTATTTCAGTAGCATCCTTACCATACAATGTAGAAAGATAGTAAAAATGGAACTTATACTTACATTAATGGGAGTGACAGGTCGTTCCAGATCCAAATTTGGTTCCTCTTCATGCACTGTAATTAAAACCATTAGCCTCATCAGCATAAGCTGCATCAGTAACATTACCCTCATTAATATTGTCAACATTTTCACATTTTCATTATCAACCTTATTTACCTTCTCCTTTTCTTCTTCTTAATTATTACCGTCATCAATATCAGATTTATTATCCTTTTCCTCCTTATCCTTATCATCTGCATCTAAAACAGGGATGTTAACTAACTTTTGTCATAAGGTACTTCTCTGCCACATAACATTGATACAGGAATCTGAAATCAACTTACTATCTTCATGAGAAAAGGGGGCAAACAAAGACAGCGGACCCAAAACACCATTGATCCTCTTCTCTACGTCAGCCTGAAAAGTAAATACAAGCTCTTAATATTAGCAAGCATAGAAAACTATATCTGAAGATTGAAAATAAATATTCAACAGTTGAAAAGGTAGATGTTGAAACAACAACATTATTAAAATGATTACATTATCATGAGTTTTTATCAAAACCTCTTAGCGAAACCTAAGTTCATTTTAAAACACAAGCAGGTCAGCGTGAAGATCACCCTACATAAATCCTTGCCCTAAAATTTGACCCATACAAATATAAGCTCAGCAGTTAAATGTCAGTAACTCTTGCTACTTGGCTATTTGCCCCCAAATACATTGAAATTATAAAGTCATGTACTACATAGAGTGTACTCCATACAACTTCAAGTGATTTTTCACTTTACATGAACAGGTCACCATAAAAAATCTGTTCCCAATGCTACACGACCCTTTCACAATGAGGGAAATGGATTTCTGAATATTAAAACAATCAGTTATTAAAGATTGAGAATAACTTTCACACTTTGCCAGTTTTGTCTTTATTTGAATTAACAATTTAGGGAATTGTGATACCTGAACCCAGTAAAGTTAAAACACTGGACTTACATTGTCATAAGGGGGCCACTGGATAGGATACATGTCCTTCTGTTTGCTGAAACTGTGTTCCAGAGCTGGCACACGCCGGTGGCCACTATTCTGGCGCTGACCACTCCCAAGCCTGTGTCCTTTAAACAGGATGCCTGCACTTTGCTCGGAAGGCATCCTGAGGATTATGTGTTAAACTCTGGAAATAACAAAAAAATTTAGTAAAGGCACTTGTCACAGTTTGATTTATTTTTAATTTTCTTAAAAGAAAAATATTTGTCAGACGGAATCAAGACAATAACTAATGATTCTGTACACTGCCCGATGAAACAGACATAAATAAGGGAATTAACTGTGGACAATTTAAAACTTTCTTATCGGAAGTGTTGTTTTCACGGTTCTTAATTGGGTATCAAAATAGTACATGTCTGAGTGTTGATTGAGTCTGACTTACGATCAGTTTATAATATCAGCTCAATAGCAGTGCAATAATTTTAAAAACTATGAACTTCAGAACTCATGGTAAAGTTCCTATCCAATCTGAGCAGAAGCTAACCTATGGGCACTTCATTTTAACACTATGTTAACTCAAAAATAGTAAAAGCAACAAAAAGCAACATGTGAACTTATTTTAAAAATAATAACATATTTTCTTAACTAATACATATAATGAGTTTTTGGTGTTTCTGCATTGGGACCCATTTAAGTTAAAACTTGACAAGACTTCATTAGTTTTTCTCCGTTTATCTAAAATAAAAAGGATACAAGAATGATTATTATTATGTCAATGCTATATAGTAGAACTGTTAGTACATGCTTAGCTGCAAGCCATCTGGGAACTTCTGAAATGAAAAATAGCTACAAGTTCCTGCATAAATGTAAATAAACAATGTTTGAAGTCTAAATGGTGTAATGCTTTTAATAATCTCATTAACTCTGCAAGTGATGTAAACCACATGCAAGCTCATCGTACTATACTCTTACATTAACTCGATAAGAGCACGTCCATGCAGAAGAATTTTCATGAAGAAGACGATAAAGCAAATCATCTGCAGTTTAGTGCATCTTGTCACATTGTCGCGAAAAACTCATTACAAATTATTCAGGTATATGTGTTCCCCTTCCGCGATGTGCAAATGACAAAATCTTCTAAAGGATTGATCTTGCCGTCGGTAACTTTTATTTTTTCATTTTCAATTGAAGATAGCGTGTATCAGACCTGGGATCATTTAAATGAGGTCAAATGGTCTATAAAGCCGCCATATTTGTTTATCCTGGCGACGAAGCCAATGTCATCAGTGCCTCGTCGACTTACCAGAAAAAAACAATATAAAACAGCAAAGTTAAAATCACGAACATGATGTTAAGAGTATCATTAAAACCCACCTGTTAGTTAAGGATGGCATAACAAAACATAAATATGTCCGTCAGAACAATACGATAGTTGCTATGTAGTAAATTCGGTGTGTCGTGTGATCCGCTGTCGCCGTCAAAATTCACATACAACACATAGATCATATAAACAGCAAAGTAAAAAGAAGATTTTAGATAATCGTGGTTTTGAAATTCAAAACACTAACGAATTCAGCTGGATTGTCCACCTTTATTTATATTTAACTGACACTTTAGTAACATTTTGTAGTTAGAAAATTGGGATGAATTCTACAGCTCTTTATTGACAATGATATAAGGGAATTAACTCCGCTGGCCCTATATTTCATTGTATTGTCTGAGTTACATACCTTTGATACTTTAGCAGGCTTGTTGGCATGGTGTCTATTTTAAAAGACAGCGTCAAGAGTTCTGAGAAAGCTTAATTTCAGACCACGACGGATTAACTCTGCATGACTTTGACCAACCGCGAACAGTGTCCGTGCCAGGGAAAAAGTAGTGCGTGTACAGAAACCAAATACATCAAATACAAATGCAAATATACATGAAATACCAGGTTTGCAATCGGAATTTAGATTCAGATCATAGAAGAAATATATAAATGGGAGTAAATTTAGGACTTAAGTCAGTATTCACCAACTGTTCTTAAATAAGATTTTTTCCAGTGTCCTGTAGTACTTAAACATTTGTCAAGTGCCCAGTCTAAAAAACTACAATTTGATTTAAATCCCCTGTACTTAAAAGCAATTATTTAAGGCATAATTTTACGCCAGCATTCAACAACCATTCTTAAGCCTAAGCCATGACTTAAGCCAAAGTCACAATTTTCCACAAAAAGGAAGCTTTTTTATGAAGTTTCAATATGATTTTAAGCTCAAACTAGCAAAGTTAAAAGTTCATGTAAAAATACAGGCGTGTAGCTAAATACACGATGAAGTAATTGTGGATTGAAATCCATGACTTGAGCAATTCCTACTGAAGAATAGTTGGTGAATGATGGCCAAGGTCGAATATATTTTTAGGACAGTATAAGTTGAGTTTCATCTAAATTACTTTACATAGGATGAAGAATGTTGTTTTTTACGATAACATCCTGATTCCTGATATTGTCAAATGTTTAAGAAAAGTGAAAACATGCAATTAATCTTTAGAGCTAAATGGGAATATTTCAGCCAAAATATAGCAAAGTAGACCATACAATCCGTTTTCATACACACAATTTTTATGTAATCGTGTGATCATTTATGATTAAACATATTAATCAAGAAACTTACAAGAACATCACTACAGTATATAAAACAAAACAGATTAAGATGTTTTAGTGTATAGCATTGACAAAATTTCATCGTTATTTGTTTTGATTAAGGATCTCTAAATTCGGCATATACTTATAGCCCGCCTTCAGTTAAATCAGTTTATATTTCTTACTGCAAAATAAAATGAATTACATCAGCCTGACCTACATATTTCTTTAAGGAAAATGTTAATTAAATGATCAGTCAATCATGTATGCATGAACGAAGCGACATGATTAAAAGAATATCGAACATCCTAACCACTGAACTGTTTAGTTCCAAACTAAGCACGAACTAGCAGACGTAAGCTCGTCAAGATCAAGACTAGCTGTGAGCTGTATGATTTGGGTCTAGGAAAATGCAGTCTAGTCGCTAAATAAAAACAACATCTACTTACATTTGCAGGAAGATGTTGCAAGCATAGGTAAAATGATTTAGAATAAGAATGTCTAATTTAGGAAGACAACGAGTTCAAGGTTTTCATTGTATTGGAATTATATTTCATATCCTTTAACCTTTATACCTGAAGCAACTGAGAATGTAAGCAATAATAAATATAAAAATACCAAACAATGAACACCTTGTAAAATAAATGCTGTTATTAAATTTGAGTTTACATGAAAAAGAAATGGTTGCGCTGATGTGATTCTATCGGACATTTGGAACAACGTAAAATACATGCAAGATTTGATTTGCATCTGTTTAGCCTGGTTTCTCTTCCCCATCCCTGTACCAAAAAGCACGATCCAGGACACAAATCCGATACTGCATTAGCATGAACATACATCGATATCAATGTTGGCCTTTTTTTGCTCCGTGTCTTGGGAAAGATTCTTGAACGAAGTGTCAATCCGGCTGCATTTAAGATCCTTAATTTAAAAATTGGTTGGGAGCATAAAGCAACAGCAACAAAGGGCATTGAACTGTAGTAGGGTATTCGATAAATAAAGGAGAGACATGGATAGAACCTTGGTAACAAAGACTATTTTTCACGATGTGGTCGATATAAGTTAAAAGGGTTCATCCATTGACTATATCAAGATGTAAACATAATAATGGTCCAGACTTGAGACTTGCGAATATAAAAATCTCGTCTGGTAAATAAAAGTGTGATAAATAAAAGTGATAACAATTACGTAGCGATCTTAATGGAATTACTGTAAATTAAATAATGAATAAATAAAGATAATGTACATATTCAAATTAGTAGGTATGTTTTAGCTTTACAATTTGTTTATGTTTGTTCGAATATCTCTAGCCCAATAATCCCTACCCAAACAAGCCTTGTTAAATTGAGTTATCCTTTCTTTTTCTTAATTCTAATGCAGGTCAGTGAAAGAAATCGAACAAAGTAACGTAAAGCTATAAATAGGCACATGAAGGAGTCTCGCGGCTGATAGTTAGACGAAAAAATTAATGTAGATCAAAACAACAACACAACAACAAAAACAACAATACAACGACAACATTGATGCAGCAATAGCATATAATGATAACAACAACAATTACAACAGCAACAACAACAACAACAAAACAACTATATTAATTATCGTTCAGTATAACTATGTATCAGTTTTTTGTCGGCAGTCGTTGGAGGTAGCACAACAAAAGTTCAACACACAATGTCAGAGAACAGACCCAAATTGGCAAACATTCTAGTTTCTGGGAATAAGCCAAATATTGACAGAGAGTTCTTCGTGCCTTACAGCATGCCAATAGTCTGTATCGACATTTTCCCGAGATGCCTTTTGTGTCTGGCTTTTATCTTCGACTTCTTTTCTCACAATTGTCAATCAAAACCGAGGCAGTTATCTTTTTAGTTAATTGGACATTTATGTACATGTAGTCACCACATATCAAATTTTTAACATAATTTATCAATAGTATGATAAAGGCGATTTTTTTAAGAAAATGTAATTACAGAAAGTTGTACACAGTCGTTTGCAGGTTAAAATTAAAAAAAAAACATTCTAAAAAATATTCTAAAATATTTATTGCTTATCAATATAAATATCAAGGTTAAGTTTAAACATACAAAGGATGATAATAAATACCTATGATACCTTTACAAAGTCGTCACATTCTTAAAATTGTACATTATACACCTACCGTTCTGCTAAAACTTCTCTGAAAGCATCGAAGTGAAAACTCCAAAAATGAAGTAGCTTAGTAAAATACAATGTTGTAAATTGTTCCATAAGGGACCTTGGTTTTCTCATATTTCAGCGCCCATGGACGTTTGCAAATTTGCAGAGACTGCGATTGTTTGTGTTTAACTCTTGAAAAGGCAATTTGCCGAACATTTAAGTGTGAGCGTTTTGAGAAAATATTTATTTGTTAAGTAGTAGAAGCCGTTAACCACTTACCGGAGCAGACCGTAGACATAGTTACAACGTCATGACGTTTTGATGTCGAGTAAAGTCCCGATCACAATTGGCATTTCCCGTTAATATCTACAACCTTTCAAAGAAAAGCCGGAATACAACGCTGGTTGCGATACATCCGGACATAACGTCTCGTCCTGCTCTTCGATAATCTATTATATAGCTTGTCGAAGTTCATGTACAAAAAAAAGAAGACAAAAACAACAACAACAACCAAAAACAACAACAACACAACAACAAAAACAACAAAAATAACAACAATAACAAAAATCAACAAAAAAAACCCCACAAACAAACACAAAAAAGGAAAATGGAAAGAATAGCAAAACAAAAATAACAACAACTTCATAAACAAACAAACAAACAAACAACAAACAAACAAAACAAAGAAACACGAACATATATCCTCATAACCAGGATTTAACTTAATACAATTATGTAAATGCAATATTAAACGTCGCCTTTGCAAATCAGGTGTGTAATATTTGTTTTCTATTATTTTATGAATTGATTTTGTCATTTTATCTCATTATTAACATTATTCGGACCTATCCCTTTAGATTTCTGTATTTTTGGCAGACAAAT
The DNA here is from genome assembly GCA_007844125.1 of Sinonovacula constricta. Taxonomy (NCBI): domain Eukaryota; kingdom Metazoa; phylum Mollusca; class Bivalvia; order Cardiida; family Solecurtidae; genus Sinonovacula; species Sinonovacula constricta. The sequence goes on along the minus strand of CM017559.1, from coordinate 50,200,389 downwards.
GAATCTTTTAATACTATGCAAACATAATCTAAACTGTGTAATTAAGACTTTAATATGAAAATATGTTTTACATCTGTGTGTGTGTGTGTGTGTATATATATATATATTATATACCTTTACCCATTTCCCCAGTGTCGAAGCTATAACTGAAGGCCATTCAGGACGCTCATCGACCGATATGCATTCATGCTTGAGCCACTTGAAGACGGTCGATTTATTATTTTCACTTGTATGCAAAACTTTTGCAGTTTTTTTTATACCGAATGCGTTGCAGAATGTCCCAAGCAGCAAGAAAACTTAACAGTCGTACTTGTTTCTTGCTGTTCCTGAAGCTCTCCGTCTGCGTTAACGCTACAGAGGAACGGCGCACAAGATGCGACGTTTAAGTTGTTAATGCGTTATGACGTCATAACTTATGTCAAAATCAGGCCTTAACATTATGTCATAAGCTTATATTTTTTTTTTTACAATTCTGTACACCAGTTTTAATGAAACTACATATAACCCATGTATATAGAAACGCTGAGTTGTTCTGGATTACAAATTTGAACACAATCGATAGATTTATTACCATTGTAATTATATGAGCACTTAAAACCAACCTCACTACTGGTTTTATAGTGAGGCTGGTTTAACTCTTTAGCGACGCTGTTTAAGCAGCTTCCAAAGTTGCGCGGTTAAGCAACGGTTACTGTGACTGGATGGATGGGTGACTGTTGGAGAGTGACGGCATGCTATTTCAATGACGACCTCATTAACATTTAGTTTGCAGATTTAAAATACATGTATTTATATTTAAATTAATTTAGTATTTCAGAGTCATATGACGTTAAATAAAAGAGAACAACAAAATTCTACGAACAATTTTAATCACCACTTCATTACAAAACGCTGCGATTATACCACGTTTCACATTCGTGTTGACCAATGATAAACCCTATTTATTGTTCTGATGATTTTTAAAGATGGCAAATATGCCTCGCTTACAGCTAAACCCGTTAATCTAATCACCATAAGTGATTCTTCATAGCATAGCACCAATTCGCATTGCAACATAATAAGATAGAAAGCACTACATCAACATGACCTACAAAGTTCTTCAAGAGAAACGTTCATTCATTGACGTGTCAGTCAAAGCTGGTATAAACGCAGTAACATGATTAATAGAATATCGACCTTTTCTAGTCCTTTACGTCGTATCTCGTAACCCAGCACGAACTGTCATAAAAAGTAAAGGTTCGACGGAACTTGTCTGATTAAGAACTGCACAATTTTCATTCAGGTTGCTTAACATGTCTAGCGAACTTGTCAAGCAGCTGTTTTAGAATAGTTTTTAGAATGAAGACATAAATTTAGAATTAGTATAGCGGGATTAGAAAGTAATCAAGAGTGCTTATTAAGGTATTTAAAGCATGTGGTCGTGTTTTAGCATTATTTTTTTTCTTGGAATGAAGTACACCAATAAAAAAAATAAAAAAATAAAAACAACAACAACAACAACAACAACAACAACAACAACAACAACAAAAAACAAACAAAAAAACAACAACAAAAAAAAAACAACACAAAAACACAGCAACAAAAAACCTGTAAAAATGCAAAAAACAATAGTTGCAAGTAGTATTAAGGTTCAATATAAAATTATGCTGAAAAATTAGCATTTCATGCAATACCAGTTTTCCTATTACCGAAACACTTTGCTCTTGACATTGCCTTTCTGAACAATCAGGTTAATCTAATAATGTTTTAAGATTCGATTTCTTTTTACTTAGCATAGCTTATCTCATGTTCTCAAGTGCACCAGGAAGTTGGCTTAGGGAAGTTAATACAACACTGCTTTAACCTACACCGATATCAATGTTTCTTCGGTTGTTTCATGTCTTGGGAGAGATAATTGAATAGAGTGTCAATCAACTTTTTACGTCTAACAGAAACTGGGTTAATGTCGTCTTCATCTGTCGTAATACAACGAAACTCAATTATATATCAAATGTCACTTTCAAAGCAGTGTACTATTAGCAAGAAACAATTGATGCGAAGCATCTAAGGCGACGCAAACAAATAAAACAAATTTTAAAGAAATTATTACATACATTTTAAAACTCAATTAAGGATGGTATCACGCAGCTTTCTTTATATACATGTATATAAATAACAATAAAAAATAGAACACTATGTACCGATTTATGACCAATATTTGATCAGGGTTACGAAAGTCAGCAAAACAAACTTTCCCCATGTGCAAATTTCAGTAAGCATTCCATATCTGGATGTCACGCTCCAGCGCGTCGCCAATAACATGTGGAATATTAAGACTATTAGACTAATGTTCGTGTTTTTCTATAACAAATTTTCTGTGATGTAAAATACAGGCTATGTAATTACATGTTCAGTACCAGATACCATTATGCTAATACCAGTCATACAGCAACACTCGTATATCAGATCAAGCAATAGTTGGTCACGTAACGTCTCAAAAGAGTGTGTATTAAATAAAAAAGCAGATACAACACGACTCGGTAACTGTAAGTATTTCACGAGTTGTGTATTGCTTCAGTTTTTTTATGTCACTAAAACATAAACATTTCATTTTGAAAATGTCATGTCGAAAATCTCGTTAGACCGTGTCATATTTTCGTTTCAAAAAAGCTGCTGGTTTAGCTATGATGTCAGATGTTATTGGTATGGTATTACATTGAAGACGAATGCCGGCTTAAGTATTCATCGTCTGGTACAAGGATTTTCAGTTGGACCGTAACCTAACGCACACACAAAAAACAATTTTACACAAATTAAAAAAAAATCCTTCGGCAATGTCAATTTCGCCTTAACCTTAGTTTTAGAAGAAAGATGATATTTATAATATAATCGTACATAAACACTTGTTTTTAAAGATATGCCATCAGCCAGTAACAATTTACTTTCGTAATATGTGATTTGAGAAAACCCATTACCTTAAAGAGACTGGTGTACCACAAGAACGACTCGAGATATTTATACAATGATGGGCAGAACAAACGCTGAGCAGGCACAAATAAGTTATGTTTAACTATCAACGCACGTATCTTTAATACACTTCGTTATTCAAGTTAACTAAATTTAAATATCATACAGAAATGGATATGATATATTCATAAAAGATTTCTTTAAAATCATAGCGGATTGATGAAGGAATTTATTGTCTTTGTGAACATCGATTCTAGTTGTCTTTAATTGCTCAAATGCTGTTAATTTACCAGAATAAGTTTCTAGGATTTGATACAAAACATGAGGGTAGCTTTAAGAATGATTTATCATATGATTAAAAGCAGAGGCAGGACAAAATGTGCGGTACTCTTTTGTCGAGATCACATATAAGATAAGGGCATGACAAAGTGGTTATAAACACATTGCAACATATACTTAGAGGGATTGTCGAGTACATGTATATTCAATTTGTTGTTTTAATATTACGAAACAAAACATTGATAAGTGTTTCTTTCTTGTTTATTAACGTACTTCCGACTTTTGCACAACATCAGTGCACTTCCGCATGGAATTAGAAAATCAGGTTGGCAATGCAGATAAGTTTCCAGCAACCGAATTAAAGTATGGCTAAGCAGTGAACGAAAATAGAATTAAAGCTACTTATTTTTAATAAAAACATTCATGTGGAGATCTCAAAATTCCTTGATTGTCCCCATTGCATATTGACGTAATAATTTAATTCATTGGACAACCTTTGTGCACTTGCCAAATACATCAGGCGGATAAGAATGAGGATCCAATTCTGTAGTTGGCGTACACTGTAGACCGGGCCCACACGGACAGAGACCAAAATAATTAGGTTTATCCGGAGAATACTGGAGCTGTAATTCACACCAGTCGGCTAATTCGTTCTTCCAGGGGAGACAATAGTGAACATTTCCATCCCAGTCAGGTGGTTGCCTCCCTTTAATTTCTCGTCTGCCAAGAGCAGGGGTTATGGAGCAACAAAGATGTTCGCTGTTGCAATCATTATTAGTGCGACAGTGCTCAAGATCTGTAGGGTGCCAAGTTGCTCCAAACTGCAATAAAGACAATGTCAACATGCTCAATACTAAGAATAATAAAACAATAAAGGCAAATAATGCACACAGATAAGCTTTGTATAAAACCGTTTAATGGTTAAGAAAGTAAATTAAGTTCTTTTGCAACGAACCCTCTGAAGCACTGAGCATTTAATGGCATAAATCATCCACTCCTTCTACATTGATGAGTGGAGTCACGAAACAGAAAAATACAGGGCCTGGTACGCTGAATGGAATCGAAAATCCTCGATATTGTAATTGCGTATTGATGTAATTCAGGCGCTTGAATCGTATTTTACAAGCAAATTAATAGAAGGTTATCACTTTCATCCATAGACACATTTCAAGTTTTGTAACAAAATAAAATAAATCAAGAGACTGTCCATGTACAAATCGAAATTGAATAAGATTAAAATATCACAATAAATCACAATTAAGAGCAATATAATGCAATACTGCAAATGCAAATAAATGTATGACAAACTTTGATCGAATTAACATTTACATGTTTGCTTTTAACACATACCTTTAATACAGATTAACACTGACGAAACTGATAGAATAATGTTAAAAACTATGTCAATCCTATCAAAGTTCACAATGTTATTTAACACATTAAAAATTACCACAGCATGCCCAAAGTTCCAAACACACAAGAAACACAACAAATAAATGGTCTTCATTCGTGATTTGTCGATGTTGAAATGGCCAGAAATAGTCACGAATGTTGTACTTTCTTCGTCCAGGCTTTTAAAGGGAAACTTTATAGGTTATTAACGAGAACACACATTGATATGTAAACCCTAACGTTTATCTCAAGAGTGTCAACTATGGAACAGGTGGAGACAGTCCTTGACTATGAAGATAAGACTTTCTTCAGGTCACACTGTGTGGAGATTTTCATGATATCGAGTTAAATAACAAAAGCATAAACAAAATTAAGCTGTAATTAAGACATCATCAAAGAAAACATAATTTTTTAAAGTTGTTTAAAAATATTTTTTCTTGACAACAGCAGTCTTTACAGTTTACATTCTGCAGGTGTAATTCAAATTTAGTGAGATTCCGACTCTATGTGTCAGACAAACAAGTTACATTGAATGTGTGACTGTTACGCCCCCCCCCCCACTTCTTGTAAAAAATAATATGCCTAGAAAAAATCATAAAATTATATTATACATAAATAAGAAGAAAGGCTATACGATTCGGGATGTTCGATAATGCACTAGAAAATACAATTTGTTTCAATCTATTTGATTCCAGTCTATCAGATTGAACGTAAGTAATCTACAAACTTGATTTCATCAGGTTATTCGTTTTATTAAGCCATTAAGATGTCCAGAAAATTAATCATGGGTCAGTAGCCTTTTACGCAAAGACGTAAACAGTTTTGTTTAGGATAAATAAGGGTAAAATACGTTAAAACATGCTTTATTTAAAAAATAGCAAATTGAGGTATTGCAATTACATCTACATCTCGTATTTCTTTCGAAAATAATTTTAACAAATATATGATCTAATTATTGACGATAATCTTGTGAATATAATTGAGTAGCTGACTTATATAAACCAAAGGAATGTCAAGGAATGCGGAAATATAACCATTTAGACTGTAACCTTCCCTTAACCGACAGTTCAGAAACATCAACAACTTAAGGTTGCGTTTTAATAGTATTTATTTTTCAAACATTCAGTAAGAACAAAAAGCTGTTTTATCATAACTGCAAAATAAGATGTAGATATAGACCACACATTTTACTAGCCACCCCCACCCCTCCACCAAACCTCTTGTTCTTTCAATTTCTGCCGTTGCATCTTTAGTTAATAAAGTACTCAGACTCTCCACAATTACCGAATCAATGTGCATTTTTAATTTTCGCATTATGATTACCCTGTTTATACAATGAAAATAGTCTTGTACATGCAATTGTATTTTCACTAATAAATATCGAACTTTATCAGTGGGACTGTAGATGCAGAGTTTTAAAACATTTGTTGGTCAAGTAAACTATTTTGTAAAAGTATTCATATCACGTGCTTTATAACAATAATGTGCAAATAGATTTTAATTATGTTTATGACAATACTGTACATTAACTTAACTATATTGAAATGAATATAAATAAGTAGGAAAGCTCTAATCAACGTAGTAAAACTTGTAAGTACACGTTGTCTTTTAAATATAAATTGGGTATTGTTGAAAAAACAAATAACTGTTTCCTTTACAATAAGCCACCATCCTGATACGTACTGGAAACTAACAAATGTGTTTTAGCCATATAAAGTGTGCCAGTCATCATCGCACCAAAAAGGAGAAACGCAATAAAGCTATGTTATTCGCTGTTCGATAAGTTTGATAAATGAAGTAGTCTAGGGTCTGACAGCTGGAAGAAAGCGAGTCAAGCATGGAATTCGAGCAACAAAATACATCTCTAGAATACAATCTGAACAATTTATCATGGCAAAGCGCCAACATGCCTTTGGGCCTTGACTTGTGATCATAAATTTAAGTAGCTGCGGCTGAAAGAAATATATATTCCATTTTATCTTGATATATAAACATAGAAAAAGAAGCAACCAATTACTTGCATATTTAATGTAAATTAAAAATAATGAATCTACTTGGATACGACAACAAGAGAAATAATATTAAATCTGTTGTTACCACCCGTACAGTTATTAAAAGTCTGGTTTCCATGAATGCTGTGATAGCAAAACGGACAGTTTGATCAAATGATGTTCACGTTACATGTGCATTTGTATAAGATGCTGCCTAGAACATAATCACAGCAGCATTATTGACATATTTGCACAATATATCATCTGACATTCTTTTTATGACACGACAATCAATTAATTTCTTAAATTTAAATGGTGCGACAGTCACCAAAAATCCAAATAGAAAACAAAAGAAATCTATCAAATCGATCAAACATTTTGATCTTATGTTACATGTCATGCCTGTATGTAAAATTCGATTTGCATTTATTTAGACTGTTTTATTTTCAGTCCACTTTGTACTCACAAGCAAGATAGAGGCCAATCCAATTTGGCATTACCACACAGCGACATCAGTCTTGTCAGGTTTGTTCAGCGTATTATGAAAGATAGTTACATAAAATGCCGATCAACTTGTACATAGGCAGCAATGCGTCTAACAAGAGATGGCTGGCTGTCCTATTTCTCAGCGTGTGCTATCGGGACGCTATGGACCCAATCATCCTATAAAACACATTTAAAAGCAGCGCAATACTTTTATGACTTTATGAAATATACAATTTCTTCTGCTAAAATGTCTGGTCGATGTCTGTATTTCCATCTTCGAAGATAGTCGCTCGGAAATATCTTCAATGATGTGCAATAGAAATTTAAAAATACAACGGTCAGTTTTATATACCTATACAATCACAATTCGTAATTACTAATTCGTAAAGAATTACGTCATTTGACATTGTTTCATTACATGCTGTCTTTGAAGATGGCGCGTGCTACTGAAGAAATATGAATTTAGTAAAGTTAACAAATAATATGGTTGGTTAGACGAACCTGTCAGACGTTAAAGATATGACATCCATTTAACTAAAGGCCTTAAATTTTAACTGTCTTGCACAATGGTCTGTAATGGAAAGTAAATCCTTTAACAATAATTCAAAGCAAAAAAACAACAACAACAAAAACCACAACACAACAACAGCAACAACAGCAACAACAGCAATATTTTTGTTTGGCTAATGATAATTTACGGTCGCGTTGCAGGATTTGAGCAAAAGCATTAAATTAAAGAGCGTAACGTACTCTGTGTAGATAAGTAAGAATTATAAAATAAGCACATTAACTGTAACAACCATGCAAAACGGATTTGTTTGCAGAACATATTGTGGAAAATGAAATTATTGTCTCGTTCCCGTTGTAGCTGTGATGTGTATATATCTTAAAAAAGTTAAAATGCTAATAATGCACAAGGAATAAACAGTAGTACCAATGACTTTAAAACGTCTCCAATAGATTACATGTAGCTAAAAAATGCATAGTTGTCCTTCAGTGAATACATGCCGATGTGGAGTATCAGGCATCGAAAGAGCTGACCAACTTTTAATACTAGGAACTCAGTTGAAGCAGCTTAATTCTGTAGTCAGATAGAAGAAAAAAAACGAACATTACATTTTCTAATGAATTATAATCTTTTGCATACAGATCTTCATTATGAAATTAATATTAATATTAACATCAAAATACCTGATAGTCTATACGCTCAAAAGGTTTCACATTTTACGAGAAAACCTTCTTTAAAAGATGATTATGACACTCTGAATTTACCTATGACAAAGCCTCAAAGAACCTGGTTTCATGGAAATGCATCCTGTTTATATTAATGAATAAGAACATATGATAAAAGCTTATGAAGACTGAAAATATACCAAAATTTGACTAGGCACAGGACAAAGGTATACACACGCAAGCCAAATATAAATGTAAAAACAAATCTGTGATGAGTCATTTAACAAGAAAAAGCAAACCCGACTGTAACCTCCTTGGAAAGGTCAGTAGGCAATATGGACCGACTGGGGTGCTTAAACCGGTTTTACAGGGCTCTAACCTCGCACTACATTATGGGTTTCTCAAATGCAAGCAATAAAAAGAAAACCGATCCATTTGAATAAAAATATGTCAAAGCGCCGACGTTTTCTTTGATAAGAATTGACGAATGTAGTGACGTAATTGAAGAAAAATGTCCATATAGTGTAGAAGAGATAGAGGTTATTATTGCGATTAGAAGAATTACACAAAAAATTGTTGATTTTAAATGGAATTAACTTTAAATCAAGAAAGAAAAATGACTAAAGAAGAGTAAATGGTTGTAATACAGTGAATGCAAATAGAACATAAATGATCGATGTAATTCAGTTGATCTTGTAGCTTCTTTCGGATAAGTTGTCTCTCCGCATTGTCATTTAAGAGGTTCAATCTCTATTTCTCGTAATTTAAAAGAAAGACCATCGCAAAATGATGGCGGTTTGTTTAATCGAAGTCCACTTTTTTGTCAATTTTATCAATCTCAATGTATCATTTAAATAGAAAAAAAGAACAAACCAGTGATGGAATTTAAAACGTTAAAGGTTTGTACACTACTTTTGCTTTGCAAATGAACAAAGCTGACGGAAGAATATTGTATAGAAACTTTAGGTAAGTGAAAAAAAAGAATAATACTTAAATGCGTTTGTTATGACGGGAAGTTCTCTTCACGTGTCACATGAATCATCTTATTAACCAGAGATAACATTCAATCAATCAACCTAAAGAAAAAATACAATCATTAATAAAAAAACACACTAATTTGCTAGCGAATGTAATAAATAGACATGAATCATATTTTGGTATTTGTTCACAGAAGTATGCTTTTGTCTCTAGGAGTGAGATTAAATTGTAATTTTGTACTTTAAAACTTTACTTGTTTCAAAGTAACAGCACAAACTACACTATTTTTAGCGACACAATTTTAGCGAGTTATGGTCATTCTATAAAACACTAATAAAAAATGTATGTAGTTTGTCCGTGTTCTATCACGTGTTTAGAAAAGAATGAAAAATGGCTGAGCTTCTTAGTTATCGACTTATAACGTAGGGCATTCTCCATTTACAGGAAATCGAAAATCGTAATAAAGTTGTGTCTGTTTAGGCAGTTTGATTAATGAAATAGTCTAGCGAATTTCAAAAGAAAGAAGCAAACCTTAGAAATCGGGTAACACAATACCTTTCAGAATAAAGTCGATGCAATTTATCTTTTTCAGGATGTCATAATGTAAATGTATACAAGCCAGACTTAGGTAAACGGACATTATCCGATTGTAACTGAATAAAGTTAATAAAATGTCTGTTGGTGATAATCTATTACATCGATTTTAATTAAATAAACAACGGGATTAAAAAGGTGAAAAAAGAAACAACCGTTATCTATCTTTATGAAAGCAAAATCTCATATAGTAATGTTGATATTTTCTGATTTGTATGTCTTTCAAGAACTCAAGGATTCCTGAAGAGTCTTGTTTTCAAACAATAAAATATTTGCAAAAACATCTTGCCTCTACTTCAACGAATGTTGTTTTTGTAATAGATGTGCGGACTCTTCAAGAAGATCGCTTTTCAAATGACCTGCTGCCTTGAAAACAATCACATCATCATTGACAATAAATATTCACAATCGTGCGCTATCCATCACATGGAGATCTCTCAGGTGACATGAAAAAATTGCCAGAGAACATAACTTAGCTCAGTTGATTTATAGCTTGGCAGCCTTGGTCTAGCTTTTAGAGTCACTGGCTTGTAACTTCTCAGCCACTTAGTGCGTTGGTTGGAGTTTCTAGACAAATAAAAAGTTGAAAGTCTGTAATATAATCATAATGATGTCGATGTGTTGCAACACAAACAAACAACCTAAGTTATTCAATATTATTTTAATATCCTTCAAATCCTCGAAAGATATTAAACTTATGCTGTTTATATGATTAAACTTCTCATTAATGTTATCACTAGATTCAAGTTATACACCTAATTTGTTTTTAAATGAATCACTAACAATTAATTTACAAGCCGTACACAACAAAAACAGTGTTCAATTCTAAAAGGTGTGGGGTGGGTGTGGCAGAACGCCAATGTAATGCAATGCCAAAGGATAACCCTAGCTTGTGATATTATTTTTTAAAATGTTAACTATAACTTAACAACATTTATAATTTCTTGATTTCCTTACGCAATTTTACGTCGTTCAGAAAGAAAGAATAAGAAACTTGACTGAGAATGACCGAAAACAAAGTGTTATGTTTCTGTCACAAATAATATTGTTACATGCTTTAAGTGAAATAAATTAATAGGTAAATAAGAAAAGGTCCTTTCAAAGTTTCCACAGATATTTAAATTTTATCTTCCAGTAGACAAAGGCAAACAAGGTAAATGTAAATGTGACAAAAACACAGAGACGAGACATAACACACATAAAGAAAAACCATCACTTACCGCCTTGGAACGGTCAGTCGGCAAAAGGGCCGACTGGGGTGCTTAAACCTGGTTTGTGGAGCGCCCCAACCTCGCACTTCCTGAAGGTTTTTCTAGCAAACAAACAGTGGAAATAACAACATCCCGTCAGAGTGAAACAACTAACAGTTACCACCTGCATCGAGAGTTAAAACAGATACATTGAACTTATATACATACATAATAACTAGTAATAAAATAAACTATAAACGTATGTACAGTATGTACAGTAGATAAAAGCCTCGGCAACGTAAAAATAAAAATTCCAAACGAGAGATTAGTTTGAAATAAAACAGCCCAAGCGCTGATATATTTTAAGATATTATATGAACAAATAAAACAGCCAAAGTGCTGATATATAATAAGATCAATTTAAATATGGCATATAATGCCATGACATCATGTTCCAATAGTGAAATGTAAAAAATACAAAAGAAAACATCGAAATTTAGAAAACAAGCTACCAACAAAATAAAATGTAGTATTGTTAAGAGCTAATAAGTTAAAAAAAAACAACAGTTCATGAAAAGCCGAGGATTTATCCGCAGTTGGCATATTATATATAAGAAAGGTACTAAAAATCCCGAAAAGGGTATGGAGACTGCTCAAGTTGTCTCACCTATATAGGACACGACTGGAGAGATGAAGAGACAAGAATTCCAACAGTAACTGTCCATTTTGGCTTTAAGTCACTGTTTATATATAGTTTCAACGACCTGTCCGGTCATCGTGTAATTTAAAAGCAATGCCAGTTCTTGACTGTAAAAAGGGTCAATTGCAAGCAGTGCAGTACAAGGAAGGATTCCCGGGTTGTAACCGTCTGCAATACATTTTCTGATAAGTTTTGTAAAGTGGTCAGAAAAGTTATTGAGACACTTGATTTTCTTTAACGTGTATAAAACATTTTCATAAAATGCAGGATGGTTTATGCCTTTCTGCATCAGTGTTTTCATACTGCTATTATACTTAGAAGCAATAAAATCATTGCGGTGAAAGAATTTTGAAAACGACTTTATTAATTTATGAAAACGAATTTTTGGTAGGTAGACAGCATAGGCTTTATGAAAGAGAATAATTTAAGCTTAGTCGAAATATTCAATAAAAATAACAACAGATCTAAGATATAGCGGAATTTTGAATGCAACATTTTTTTAAATGAACAAATGTTTTTGTATAAACTCTGTAACATTTCTCTATATTGTGCCAAACCCATTGCTTGCAAATTTGAACGTGAGTGGTCATTTAATAACGAATGCTTTAATAACAGATCAGTCTGGCTTTTGCCTTTTACTTCACAAATTTGCACGCACGCTGTATAAAATAAGAACGTCTTTTTTAGCATTTTTCTTTATGCAGTATATATATATTTTGCAAAAAGAAAGTTACTTTGTTATCTGAATGTCTTAAAATGACATGAACGAAACTGCAGACAAAACTCATTTTAGATGATTGATGACCATACAGACGCATGCATCACATGCCATTACATAACCAGTCTCTGTGGACTCCTTTATACTTGAAACAGTCATGGAACTGTTGTGTCAAAACTGTTTGTATGATACGGTTTTAACGATATTTGCTGTTTAAGAGCTAAATTTATTCAAGGATATTGAAAACATATGTAGTCACATGTTTATAGTATAAAACCCTAAACATATTAAATAGTCCATGTGGAAACATTCTGCCGATTAATACGCATCGATCAATTACAAGAATATTATTTTCCTTAATTGTTAAACAATTTAAATCGATTTAATTAAAAAATATGAATGATGTATAATATGGAAAAAGACTGACACAATATTTACTTACTTTCATCTTTCGTAATATATTTGAAAAAAAAATGCATTTGTTCATGCATTTATTCTCCTTATTAAGATGATTAAATACAGAAAAGCAGAATAAACATACATGTTAATATAAAACATTGCTAAATTCTCGATTCTCCTGGGAGCCATACCATGACATGCTTGTATCTAAGGAAACAACAATTTAGCTATTTAATATAGTGAAAATGCAAGCCTTAACCAGACAAATAATATTCCTGTAGTAGGATATAACAAGATATAGTAAACATATAGTAGTACGCAATTTTTAAAGGAAAAGATTTTAGGCAGGGAAAGGCCGGACATGCTCTAATAAAGAACAATATCCCATTGACGCATGTTTTCATTTCGAATTCACCAGTTCAGTTCAGTCGGTATATTCTCATTTATACATAAGCTAATAGGCATCATTCTTGTGTACAGGTATTATTAACAACTATGTTTTACATGTAAATCAAACTACAAAATGAACTATAAGTCAATGTTAAATGAATTCTGCAGATTGTCTGGCACTGTATGGCAGTATCATGAAACAAAACATTTTCTATCGCCTTATTAAAATTTATACAAAAAGAAGTTAAGTTATAAAATAAAAGCAACGTATGCAGAATATCAATGTACACGATAATGTATATACGTATTACAGATATAGAATACGTATCGATTTCTTATTTATAGCATATGTTAGATACTATTGATTACTATTATTGCATTAATTATTATTTTCATATTTTAACCATTATATTTATTACGAGTTTGACCGCGACTATATAGCAGGGTTTGGTAAGTGCCAGCTGATGATGACCCTATATAAACTAACCAAGCTGTAGCAGAACGATTTACCAATGCTAACTCCATCTGGTCTTTAATTTATATCATTAGAAGGTTAATTATACGCGCGTAAAGGGATTTCCTGTTCAAATATTCGAGTGCTTGTGGATAAAAAGGTGTTTGCCATATCTGCTTAGTTAGTTAAATCTGCTTAACCAGTTAAGCCATCAGACATAAAAGGACAAACCGATGTAAAGCTTGTAAATGAATAGGTAAATAACAAAAGGTCCTTTCAAAATTTCCACAGATATTAAAATTTGATCTAAGCCAAGACAAAGGCAAACAGGGTTAATGTAAATGGGACCAAAACACAGAGACGAGACATCCGACAGTTTTCTAAACAACTCGGGACACCTCGGCTGTTTTACCTTAGTTACAGACCTATGAGAAAGAAAAATCCCAGGCAAGATGGTGGCTAAGTTCAAAGACTATAGTGCACAAAGCCCGTAGATTTACTAACGTGTTTACTGGCACATGAATGGCAATATAAGCTGAAAAGAAAAAAAATAAAGGAAAGAAGGAAAGCGAGTTGTAAGAGAAGGAAGGACGGCATATAATAAACTAGATTTCAGTAACATCCGAGGTCTACGTACAACTATTCCAAACAATAAGACATCCTGGAACTATCATAAAGAGTACGTTTATTTATTGGGTGTTTTTGTTACACAAGGTGTAAACTTGTTTTACAAGGTAACCTTCAGACAGCCTATACCGATTATTAAAGCTATTTTTACAAATAGCACGGCCCATACAGTACAGTATTGTGTATTTTGTCTAAGGGTTTTGGGCTAAAACTTGCATTTAACAGCTAAATTTACCGTGCATTTCCATAGCAGCGTCATGTTTGTCGTGTTTGCTTCCTTGTTGACAGCGACTTGCACAAGGTATTGCAAATAAGCTAAGCTAGTCCAACTAGGAGCATTTCCGGTGTATTTAACCAATTCTTCTTGAGGTTCTTTTCCGAAAATGTGTGGAAAGGTCTGTCGATCCAGACCCATGTATATTAAAATGAGCTGGTTCCTGCTAAATCGGGTTAAGATAAAGTTTTTTAAGCAAGCATTGGACATAATTTGGACAAAAGAATTTCCGAAGAAAAACAGTTCGTACTAAATATCTGAAGAATTTTCATTTGCAGAAATTGTGCAGACTGAACGAATAAAGGACATGTTCAATTTAATGTAAAAAGTCAAAAGCAACATGAGAAGATGTGATTTTTATAAGATAATTAGATTCCATTTAATTCCTAAGGGTTTTATTTGTCTTAGGCTTAACCGCCTAACCTTAAATTGAATCCATGTCAAATATCATAGCACATCCTTTGCACACACGCTGCCCATCTGTTTCCAACGGTAGTCAAGCTACACAATAAAATGTTTCAAAGGTTTGACGGTCAACTCATGTTGACTAGTAAATAAATGAAAAAAGTCATACAAGTGTCATATGTCTTATCAAGTATACCAATTTGTCGGTTACAATCGCGCAATTTATAACTGCCAAAATAAAACAAGATGTTTTAAAATTAATTATAGATTTGTTTTCTTAAAATGAAAGAAATATATGTTGCTCCTAATAAAGATATAATAGCAATTTCTCTAAATAAACATCACTTCAATGACACGACTTACCATTTCACTGTTGTTAAACATTGAACGACAGTGTTTTTGTTTCGGCATTGCTGTTTAACCTCTGTTCGATCGTCTCAGCTGGGATCGAAGTTTCAGAGTACCATATAAAAAGAAATTACCTATTGTTATACCCATTTAAATGAAAAAGCACTACAGTTAACCAACAGCTAATATATGCTGTATGCAAGGGTCTGTCGATAGCTCTGTAGGCTACGTTTTCCGTTTAAGAGTGAGTTAATGGTGATTTGACCGTGTTAAAGTGAAACGTAGTGTAAAACCCCCATCAACGACGCCTGTGTTTTAAGATATTTCTAGAAAAAAGCTTTCTTAGATTCATTTTATAAATATTCTCGTCGTTACATGGATTGAAATATGTGTTTTACAAAAAGGTAAACAACAATATTATAATTGGCACATATCAATCTTTCAACTAACCAATATATAACTTTAGAAAATAGATTGACTATGTAGTTACAAGTTTTTTTTGTAAATATTAATAATTAAAAATATAAGACAGTAAGCATAGTAGTATTTATAATGGTAATTCTGGTTCCCTTGTTTTATGAGTAAACCATTGCCGGCTTTAACTGCTGTTTTTTGTGTGTTATGTCTCGTCTCTCTGTTTTTGTTACGTTTACATTGACCGTGCTTGCATTGTCTAGAGGTATTTTAGATTTAAATAACTGTGGAAATTTTGAAAGGAACTTTTTTATTTACCTCTTCAAGATGTGGAGATTTAGTTCTTGTAGTTCATGTTTTGAATACCGGACTTACAGATGCATTATTTTTTATAAAGGCAGCTACAATCAACCAAAGTTAATAATCTTTCTTGTATAACCCGCACCATGGCCCTGCCCTTGAATAGGGCATTCAATTTGAGCTATGAACAACAAAGATAATTTACAAACATGCAGCATCCATCAAGTAAGGGATTTTAAACGACAAAGAAGATTGCAGACAATACAATTACTTTAAATGATCGATGACATAAAACCTGGCGCTATCTAAAATATCATAAATCCTCGTGTATTTCCTACTTCTTTTGCCAAAATAACCATAAACCATATGTAAGTGCATGACAATTTCATTTCAGATAGACATACATAATTTTTGTAAAGAGGTTTATTTGTGTGTGTGTGTGTGTGTGTGTGTGTGTGTGTGTGTGTGTGTGTGTGTGTGTGTGTGTGTGTGAAAATGTAAATTTGTGTACCCCAATTTTGATATTTTTAACAATATATATAAAGTCAATTACAATAACTTACATATAAATACTTTAACAAGTTTGCGATTGTTGCAAAACCACTCAGTTGCTTGGTTTGTATAAATATGAACGTTAGTTTGATAAATGAAGCAGTCTCCAGTCTGACAGTAGTAAGAAATGAAGTCAAGCAGCGACTCTAGACCACAAAAAACTTTATCATACGAAGACATAAAATGCTTATAAAAGACTATTCGGAAATAAAAGGTTGATAGGCATGCCGCTGAAAAGAATAAATTATTTGAATTTTAAAATTTGAAACATATTTAAAGTAAAACATTTTTGGAAAAGTTGTTTTATCGATTTAGAATCTTAACATTTTAAACTAAAAACAAAGTTTTCTGATCTCTTTATACAAATATCACTTAATTGTTGTAAAGCTTTAAGAACTACTTTTACACCACACCTTTCACATACATTTTTACTCTATGAACTACGTAAAATAAATCTATGTTTGGCGAACTCTCATGCTAAAGTCTCATTTTTTTATTTGCATTTATGTTAAAATAAATACGTTACTATTACTATAACACACAACATTAGTATAGCATCTTTATTGCATTGTTGTACTTAAATGAAACCATTTAGTATACATACAACAACAACAACAACAACAACAAAAAAACAAAAACTAAGACAAACAAACAACAACAGAACAAAAAAACAACAACAAAACACCACCAACAAAAACAATAAAAAACAAACAAAAAACAACAAAAACAAGCAAAAAAAAACAACAAAACAACAACTACAAAACTACCAACTTTGTCGTTGTTATTATAATCTCAAGTTTATGAACAGCCTGCCACCCGAGGCACTTTTAATGACATTTAGCGAAACTGCTCACACAATCATTTGAAAAGGCGCATGACCAAAGGTCTCATAGATTATATTCATTCTCTGTGTCAGTTCCTTTTTTACGTGTACAAATGAAATTTTTGTCATAATTTTCAGAATCATCTTTCAAGATTGAATTTATTGTTTCTTAATTGTAAAGACCTTTGTATATTTTAAAATTACTTAATATCAATTTTAAATATTACTTAAATAGAGACAGCTAAATAAAGTTTAAGACGGCAGTAAGGTATTCTTACTGACTATAAGACCGCCATACATGCATGCAAATATAACAATTGCAAACTTAATGTCTTTCTTCCGGTTGACTTAGTATGATATGAGTAATTGAATATCAATTTCAACGGAAGAGGGAAAAAGGATAACTTATAGCAAATGTGACTTGTTTTTTTTCCATTCCAGTGTATTCTATAAAAATGTAACTCCTATAAGAATTACCGCAGATACTTAAATCTGAACTACCCTAAGGCAAAAGCATTATATGCAACATAATATCAAGCTCTATAAGTGAAATAAAAATAATATTTCAGCTGCGAAATTAAACATTTCAATAACTTCTTGGGGAGTAACTCACTATTTACAACCCGTATGAATATCCAGTCATTTATGTCAGTGAGCCATTGAATAAACAATAACATTTTAACAAGATCGCATATTGATAAAAGTTTGTGTCAGAAACCGATGCTGTTCATCCACTAAATTTCTAAAAATCACTTTTTGAATCGCGAAGAACAATGGCGACCATATTACTTCAAACAAGCATAAAATGACTTTGTACTATTACGCAGTGAGTTCTTATGATTTTGGGTAAACTTCACAATTCTAAGTATGGCTATGAACTTTTCATACTACGTATATATGTTTTTGTGTATTTTTTAAATGTTGAAAAGTTAACTTTGAGAAACTTTTTTGAACTGAATAGGTAGTACTTGCACTTTACTGCAGCTTGCAGAAAATACCACATTGAGATTTAAAAAAAAATATACTATTTTGTAAGTTACAAATAATGTTCCAAGCATAAAATAATTAGAATATTAGTATTTTTGTGCAAGATGGATTTTTTTTCTAAATTGTCTCTCATAAAAAAGCTTCTTTGCTGACCACTCTGTCAAATAACATTCATGCTACCTCACAAATCAATTGTTATCTTTATACAGCATTTGATATAAAATGTAATTCATACATCAACTTACATTATTTTATACTATATTTTAGTGACTTATGACTTGTTGAAATTTAACACCGCTTAAAGAAATTAAATTCTTACAAGGTCAAACTACACGTTATCTTATGCAGCAGGTCTTAATAATTTAACTTTCTTTTTATAGTTACACGTTTTGTTTCGTATTGCTAAATTGTGTTTGTCGGCTTGCTTGGTTTATATTCCACAACCATTTTCAGTTATCCAAACACCGTGTCCACCTAAAGTAAGTATTGTGGTGTCTTTAATGTGTATAACATGTCGTGAACACTTGGCACGATACCTTTCCCGCACTGACCCACCAAGTTGGTTTCGTGTTCACATGTATTTATACTTACCGGTATGTACATGCAACTACTACATGTAGTTGAACGATCTTGGTATTTCGTTGTCCGGGCTAAACCCGAATCATTTTATCTTTACCGACTGCGCTATTTTTCTTTTAAATTTTGTTACATCACACTGGCCATACTGGCGGGATCCAGCTTAGGATTAATGGCGGAAGACCCGAGACATAGGTCTGTAAAAAAGCCACCATCTAACCGCTGAATAGTACTGCGCTACGAGGTTGTGTAAAACTTACCTTTACTACGAGGTTGTGTAAAACTTATCTTTAATACGAGGTTGTGTAAAACTTACCTTTACTACGAGGTTGTGTATAACTTATCTTTACTACGAGGTTGTGTAAAACTTATGTTGAAACAAACTACGACAGCAAAAAGAGTTGAAAAAAAAATGTCCACATCGTGACTGTCTACAGGATTTAAAGATAAAACAACATGTTGATAAAGGCGATGGATTTGATATCACTTGTTACCTTACCGCGTAGGTTCAACGTTCAACTGACAACGTCCTGTTTTAAGAATCCCGATATGAAAATCTTCTAATTTTCATTTTCTTTTAATGACCATAATTAACTGGCACACAAAGACCTTCGCTGCAAAAAGGAAATAAAACCTAAAATGCAAGCAACAAAAAACCTCAAAGTAATTCACCATGTCATCGTGTTGACAATACATGAACCAGACCTGCGAATGTATTATTAACCGAACATTATTTAATGACCTAAAATACTCTTAGAAAAGGGAACTTATAGATCTATCTCAACAAATGATGTAAATGAATGTGCATTCGTGACATTTTTCGCTAGTTTTAGTCATCCTTAGCTTAATTTCTGGTCTTATTTAAGCAGATGTTGCTTAATCAATCGCTATGTTTGCTGCTATTTAATATTGCCCTGAATTGGATCTGCTGCATACTTTAACAGCCTCCTAATTAAACATTGTTATTCACAGTAAGTCTGTAACAACATTACCAAAATGGCAAGTTTTATGGGCACATTTGGATAAAATAATATAAGGAGAAAGCACTTATTTTCCAATCGACTTAGCCATAAAACCTCAACTTACAATGATAGTGATGATAATGGTGTGAGTAACATGAACATGAACAAACAAACAGGATACTATTAAAACAACTCGAATGTTAAACTGGGGATTGTCTTACGTCAGTATCACAAAGTAGGTCAAATGTAAGCTAAGATGGCCGCGGCGAAAAGTATAGGCTTTACCTAAATTAACTATACCCAATCATATATTTATTCATAAGTCTGGCAATGTCCATATTTTATACTTGACATGGCTACACCTTTTTCTAGAACATGTCTATATAGTAACAAGTTTCTAAATCAGAAACCCAAATTTGGTTTTGATCTATAATATATTTATTTAAAAAAACAATGTTAGCATACATTTCCTTTAACTAAAACAAAACATACATAAAATTAAAACATGAAAACCATAAACTAATTAACTAAATAAGCAATGCAGCGAACATTAAATTTCTGTGATAAACAAGAGTTTCGAAATTGTAACAAAATATTCCATCACATAGAAAAGGGACATATTTTCCATAACATTTTAAACATGAACCACAGCTTTAAAATTAACCACAATTCAAGCAAATTGCTCTTTGCGAATATGTGCTTTAGCGTTTTACTTCAGCACATATCTGGTCATTTAGGTGTGTGTAACATGTGATGTATTCCTGTTAGTATGAAGTGAAGAACGGAACCCACACATCTGAAGCGACGATAGTAACTAACTAGCAACACCCTACAATAAATAAAAAATCAACTTTTTTTGTACAGAAGCTTTAGTACATGGCTGACCTTCTATGTAACTGACAAATTTCCATGAATTCAAATGATGGACTTCATTTGTTACATCTAGTAACTTGACATTTGTATAGATTCCGTTAACTTCGTTGTTTAAGAACTTTTAAAAATCATTTTCTTTCTTCTAGACAGCCTTTTAAGTATGTTTACATACAAACTTTGCAATTTGGTTTTGATGACGATGCTTCTACAGGATAAAAATTGTAGGTCAGTTACCTTGCCGATCAATTAACCTTATTAAAGAATTCAGACTTTCAGACAAAATTTTCGTTCGGTCTCAGTGACAAAATTAATCAGACAAATATTCTAAAAACCCGCACAAAGACATTTTCAGCATTCTATCTTTACAAAAACGCACTAGGCGAGCATATAGATTTTTTCTTATTAAACAGCCCATTCAGGACATTCACGATAGACTTGTACCGACGGATAAAGCCTCTAACAACGTAATTGTTGTTTGTTGAATAGATTACAAAAAATGTGGTTAAGTTATCCTCCACCAATTCTAACAAAAGCACCAACGTTTACATTCATACAATCATAAAAAGATGTTGCAGAAATCAATATAAAAAAAAAGAAAACGATTCTTATCCTATGCCAACTCAAGTACCACTACCTTAAAATATAAACTACGTATGTCTTGTCTTACTGCAGTTTGTAAGCACTTTGTTAAATATTATGAAAAAGTGAATGGAAAGTCAAGATGTAACGTCAGAGGTCTTTAACAAGTTGTTTCGTCCTTTAATTTTTTTTGCTCTGCATTTAATGCAATGCACTTATAATTTCTCCACGCTCTTTACGTCTTTACCTCATTATTTAATTAAAAACATTAACGACTATCACTGATTTCCACCACCCCATCGTTTGGGACTGTAAGGTTGCAGAGGTTTTTTTTATACATATTGTCCCATATTGATTGTTATAATAAGTATTATTCAGTTCCAAACAGCCGATGCAGGTTATTACTGTTACTGTCTCACTTTAATATGATATTTTTATTTACACTGTATGCTTGTGAGAAAAACATGAAGAATTGCAAGGTTGGAGCGCTTAACAAACAAGGTTAAATATGTAATGTCTCGCGTCAGTGTTTTCGTCATACTTTTCCGTATGCCTGTGTATCGTAGTCGTTCAAATTTGTATATTTTTGGTAATTTTTGTATAAACTTTTCTTATTTTCCTACTGATTCTCCGGATTGAATGTAGTGATTGTTGAATGAAACATTGCAAGCAGATTGAGAGTTGTCCCTTAGTTATAATCCATTTAGTTTTGACTTCGATCTAAAAAAATAATTGATTGTGTTTTGTAAAGATGTATGCATAGTTAACTACAAATAAGCCAATCATTTTTAATTCTAAGTCTAAGTCCCAAGATATATTCGATTTTCTATCTTGATGTTTGCGATACCCGAATTAAATCATCTGCATAGATAAGTGACATTTTATTACTTTTGACTAAAGAATGGGTGGCTTAATGTTAACACATGATTAACCTCATGTGAAATAAGGTCTGTGGAGGAAAACGTACCAGACATTTAAGTTGTTGTCTGTTAGTACATATTGAAAGAAAAACAATCTGCTTACTGATTTAGAGACGAAAGGTTCCAGGTTTCTTGGATAGGATACCATGATCTCAGCGTCGAATGACATCTAAAGATTTGGCAAAACCATTCCTATCATCCAAAAACATAAACTTGGTTAAATGAATGAGCTCGTAAGTGTTAGATGAAAATACATGTGAATCACCAGACTGATAATTAAACAGTATTTTGTTTTTAAAAGGTAACATTTATTGTTGATTTAATATCAGCTGAAGTAAATTCAAGAATCTTTGAAATAATACTTAACAAAGAAACTGTCCTATAATTACCAACATCTCACCTGCCATAGTTCTTTTAATGCTATTAGCAAAGGAAATGAAATCAATGAAACAAAATCATTGACAACCCTAAACAAACGACTAGTTTCTTTCAAAGAAACTAAAGTACTTAAGCGATTAGGACTATGCTTTACTGTTAAACAGAAAACTGATATTTTTCCTGGCTTTATATCTTTTGTAGAGTAAAAATATTAATGGTAAGTTCTCAACACTTTTACTAGCTACATGTGTGTAAAAAGAACTGACTGTTTCTGGAATCTTAAATATATTAAATCATGCGAAATCATCAATTATAAATCAGTATAACGTGTGTTTCTAAGAGGAAAACATCACAAACCTATTTTAAAAGCAATGTTTTCAGTTTGATAAAAGTTCAGATGTTCGTTTGATTGGTGTTCATTTTAAAAGAGGTTATATTTTAGTCAAAAAATCACTACAAAACTAACATGTTTAGTTGACAGATAAAATATGTATACTCGAAGTTTCGCTTGCCTGTCTGTACACCCAACGTAAGTAAAATGAAACATCGGACAACATCAGAACTACCACAAATATTGAATTTTTAGCTACTAGGAAAGGCCAAAACGAATTAACTTAAAACATGACAAAAACAACCAGACGAGACATTATAACCGCATATTGTCAATTTGGGATGGATGTGGAACAACTGTTTTTACTCTTCTTTATACAAAACTATTCTTTGTTCAAGTTCCTAAGTCTTTACAGATAAAGGTTGTTGCTGATATAGCCTGGTTACTTTGGCATTGCTTCACACTTTCTGACAAAATATCTGGTAAATGATCATCTTCGTCTGTTGACCTACTGTAGCTTAATGCAAATGCATTTAAATGTAATTTAATTCTGCGAGCCGTTCCATTCACAAAGCATTTCCTACAACGAATTTATGACGAAGATAAGACATTGTTTAAGACCCATCACGTCGGCAATTGCTGCTTTTGCCATAACTTAATCTTTCTTTTTTACACAATTATCTAACAATTAGACTAATTATGCAACAAAAGCCTTTTAAATCTGCATTTCTGTTGTTGTTAATCTTGAATTTCGAACTTGCACGTTATCTTATTAAATTAAACGAGTCAAGTAGTGGCCATTTTACCACATCCATATAGGATATCTATTATTTTAGATGACTGGATTATATTTTCGACTACCTCTTTTAATTTGCTAACTTATAAAAAACACCAGTAGAAGCAACATGTATTTGTGGAATAAATTTGTTTCGACAAGGAAGAATGAGCAACAGCCCTCCGCTAAATACCAGCGACTGGCATTAAAGGAGCTAAAAGACATATTTTAGGAATGTTACTATAGCAACAAATGCAAATGCTCTCCGCTTATTGAAATGAATTACCAAATAAAACAAGACTTATTGATCCCTTGATGTGTTTATACACGAACATGATGTTTATCCTCCTAATGACGGTGTATCATGGGAACTTGTAATTTTAATTTTGAGAATGAAAGAAACCGTTTTTTTTTCTGGTACAGAAACATGTTGTGGGCAACTAACGTTGTCATCTAGTGAATGATATTTAAATAGTGGTATGAGTGAAATAGTTGGCTAATGTATAATGGCCAATTATTATTATATTTCTAAGGGAAATTCCAGTTAAGATATACTGTGTATGGATGTTAACCACAAACATAGTTAAAATACATCATTTTAATTAAGTTATAAAACACTTCTGTTTTCATGACATACACGACGACAAACAATCCCTCAGCACTAAATAGTTGCACTTCTCTTCAATTTGTTAATGAAGTATTCTCCCAGGAAATCAATGATTGAATATAGCAGAGATGCATTACATATGCCAAATGTGCTATACAACTGTACTATGCTGAGGTAAGATTCCATCGTAATAATTTGTCTATTAAATAATTCAACACTTCAGAGTGCAAACGATTATACGTGACATTTAGATATCAATGATAAGCAACATTGGGCGTATAGCATACTTGCATATATTTTTCTTTTAGTAGATTCCGGGATATGTGTCTTCATAAAACAATGGCAATACCGCTTTTATGTATATAAATAAAGTCATTTAGTCAAAAGCATACACCGGACAAGGTAAGGACTTGTCAAGATCTACACTACACTCTTGTTTACCCTTTTTTCATTTATGTACCTTAATGAAAATGGTGTCAAATTAAACATAAACAATAAGTGCAATTACATTGTTAGTATCTAAAACATCATAACACTAAGCGCAATTACAAAGTTAGCATAAAATAACATCACGACAAAATATTATAATAAGCCGAGGATTTATCTAATGGATAAATCCTCGGCTTATTATAATATTTTGTATATATTTTATATATATATATATATATACATTTTTTTGTAAACTGTCAAGTTGTAAGCATTGAAAAAAAAAAAAGAGTATCATAACGAAAATGGACATCTTGGTAGGTTGGTAGGCATCTTTATTTTAACTAAGAAACGAGTATCAGCCTTTTGCCTGATCTTTCCCCAAAAGCAATTAATTTGAGTGTTGTGCCTTCTGGAAAACTTCTTTTAAATATCCCATTAAAGTGTATGTACGTTTGAACGGTATTCATTTCATATGTGAAAATAAACTTTATTAAGGGAAGACGCATGACCTTATTGATAAATTTATCAAGAGTGAAATAAACTTTAAATTCAATTACCCTGTTTTATTTATTAGCAACGACTGATGATGTCTGAATAAAACAGACACGTTTCTGGGAACGTTGCCGTAGCAACAAATGCGTATACACGTAAATTGTGACTTAGTGATCCATTGGTAGATTTATTTCACCACTTACTTAGTGTGTGTATGTTAAGTAAACATGTTCAATATAACAACGGGTGATGAATAATGTGTATGAGAATCCGCAAGTGTCATTTACTTTATTCAGACTGTTCATTTAGACTAAACCAGGTAAGAATATTGTGTGAAATAATAGAGCATATCGAAGGAAAAAATGACCATCGCGCAACACTTGGATGCTTATAAGAAGTCTATGGTGACTCGATTACATTTAAAAAAAATCAGTTTTAAAATAATTCTTATGTCGATTTGTGATTGCTTATTTTTAATTTTTAAGTTTAATATATTATTTAAAATGAATGGGCATTATTTACAATTTGTCATCAGTAAAAAGATCAGGGATTATAACTTAAAGTAAAACATGGCATAACCAAAATGCACTTGGTTGCACCATTACATTACATATAGTAATATTATTATTCCAAGATTATATTCCTTGATATAAGCTATTGTAAGACCATACATTTTCTATTTCCCGTGACACAGTTAAGGACAATCGACCTTCACTATTATTCTAAGTTTTTAATAGTTATTTAATTATTTGCATGGGAAATAATTTGTCGTATGAAGCCAAGCAGTGGATGCATTATGTCAATCTATTGTACTGAACTGAGATCCCGGGTTCTGGTATTGAGTGTTTCGTTTGAAATGTTCACAACTATTAAACATGATATTTAGATATTTTCCCCAAAATAATTTTAATAAAAAGGTAAATAAGAAAAGGTCCTTTCAAATTTTCCACAGATATTTAAATCTAAACTACCTCTAGACAAAGGCAAACAAAGTAAATGTAAATGTGACAAAACAGAGAGACGAGACATAACACACAAAAAAGACCAACCAGAAGTAACCACCTTGGAATGGTCAGTCGGCAAAAGGACCGACTAGGGTGCTTAAATCTGGTTTGTGGAGCGCTCCAACCTCCCACTTTCTGAAATTTTTTCTATCAAACAAACAGTGTAAATCAAAATACCCCATCAACGTGGGACAACTAACAGTAAGCACCTGCATTAGGAGTTAAAACATACACATTTGGCTCAAGACAAATCTTAGTATTTATAAATGAAACTGTAGTTTTCTGTCATAATTGCTGTAAAACAGTAATGGATGTTTTTTTCACATTGGGATCGGTCGCAAAATCATATTTAACAAATTAACATTTCTACACACACTTGTTTCTCACATAGCAATTTTAATCTATGTTTTTGGAATGACACATTGTGACATGAACTTACAAGTTAATGCATGCACCGGTCGATGCAATTTTTCCACTGAGAGGCTTGTGAACGTCGAGAGGAGTCCTCACTAACGACACGACTGAACAACTTGATGTGCCTTGTTTTGTGTGTGTTTCCGTCATCGTGACCAGGTTGTGGGGACACATTTGACCTTGCATTTGCACGTTTGGTGATGCACGCCTAAAAGTATTTTGTGGAATACTTTACCTACGGAGAGTAACAATGGATGTAATAACCTCATGTATATGGTACAAATCGCTGGATGTAGTTGGATAATAAGCGTCTTTGATGAATAAAATGAAGATATATATTTGAGATAAATAATATTTTATGAAGTTTTTGCACAGAACAATTATCTCTTATACGGTACATGAAGGTAGGAATGTATTTGAAATGCAGATTTGCTTCTTTTACGGTAAATAAAACATGGATTTCCATGCTTAAAATAATCAACTTATTTTAAATATGTCGACCTTTGTGAAACATTGTCTACAAAAAGCAACAATGGCATATGCTGAGGATCGTTTGTTAAAACTGGATAAGTCAAATGTATTGCCCTGCGCAAACAAAGCTGGAACAGGTGGCAAGTTCACCTTTGTTAAATGACTGTACCGTTTTTAGTATAAAAATCTGAGAAAGCGAATATACACCAGATAGTACACAAACAAGAAATGGAGAAAAGTAATTAATGCTATTTAGTAACTATATGTTTTTGTTTGCATCAAACAATATAATCTAAGTAATGTCATTACGTATTAAGATCACACTAAGCGTCAAAAAGAAATGCGTTATTGTTATAAGTTTAATGACAGCTGTCTTCTAATTAGTGTCATATTGTTTAAGGAGCAAGTCAAAGTTTCAAAAAAGGACAAAGTATGTAAGTATTTACAGCAAACACCTACACATTGATGGTCGTGTCAAAAATGAACATTTACATTTAAAACTGACAATTATAGCTTGGCAATTGAAATGTATGTTAAGGAAATGTTGAGTAACTTGTTATGGTAAATGTTTAATATAGGTTCACGGGCATGGAGAGAAATTAGTTATGCATTTAAAACACCATGCGTGTAGAAACATGTTTCTAATATAGAAACAGTGCGCTGATATTTTTATTCTTAGAGATTCATTGCTTTTATGTAAATATATATATATATAAATAACCCGATAATTTTAGAATGGTGACATGTTTAGCGCATGATTCTGAAGACGTTTAGTCTTTGTGAAAGCTGATTCAATTCGTTATAGCAAAACCCATCATCATGAGATGACATCCACATTTTGTCATTTTAGTCGCTTACATTGATCTGCAGTGCTATCATCTCACTAAGACAAATATGCACTTTCGTCTGTCATCAGAATGATATGATCTTTTTTCACAAATTTGAAACATGGCTGACAATATATCATGTCATTTTATGGAAATGGTAAAAGCTGTTGTTGATCTTTGCAGTTTTTTATTAATAAATACAAATTTCCTTTGATATAGCTGTAGGTTGCGTTATGTACAATCTTCGTGTAGTTTTTGTGGTGTTTACTCACACTATTTATACGAAGAGATAGAATACGAAGGTTGACATGACTTTACAGTGAGTGATTTCGACATAAAATTACTAGTGGCTTTGGTACGAAAATGCAATTTAAATATAAATTTGACAAGTAAAAATGTGAAAAGTCATAACACAAATAGAGAAAAACACACACAATAAAGACATTTTTTCGGACAGGCAAAAAGTAGGTCATCCTTTTGCTCACATCAGGATTTTGATGATTCTTGAAAACAGCATGTTGCTTATTATTGAATATGAAGCGTCAGTCCACACAGCTGGTTTTCCTTGTTTAATGACATAGGTAAACACAAAGACCAAAACACAGATAAAACTGTCTTACCAACACCACCAAACTGAGCGAGATACTATAGTTTGTAACATCTTATCCAAAAGACAACAAGAATTTAATTTAAATAATAATAATGATGATGATGATGATGATGATGATGATAATGATGATGATGATGATGATGAAGATGATGATAATAATAATAATAATAATAATAATATTAATAATAATAATAATGATAATAATAATAATAATAATAATAATAATAATAATTATGATAATAATATTAATAAAGATAATAATAATAACAAGATGAAGAATAAATGGAATCAAAAGGGTGTCATCTGACATCAGTCGGACGACACGCACTTGATTTACCGCCATAAAACGTCAGTAACAATCTGAGATCTTTACCCAGAATTTTAAACCTAACACTTCTTGAGATAATTGTCATTTTTATGAACAATAATGTAATTTACAAACAATATAAAAGTAAACATGCAAAAGTCGTGATTTACCACGAAAAAGCACACAATATTTTGGTGAAGGTAAAGTGATTCGATACGATAAACATGAATTCTAAGCGATTTGACACACAAATAAAATAAAAAATACACAATTATGAGCATATCAGCTATTTAAGTGGAGAAAGACTGTCTATAAAACGATCAAAAATGAAGCCAAACAGTTCAGAGACAATCATTTTTTATCATTTGTGTTAGAGAAACAGACGGGGTTTTCTGTAAGTTACCATAGCAACGAATGAAATTATGCCAATGACGCGTTACCTGTTTTATTCCACCATTACAATAATGCTACTTTTGAAGTATTAAGGAACATCTGATTGAAAGGAAATAAGTTTGATACTTGTTTATTGACTGTGTTTCACTTATTAAACCTTTAAGGTTTTCATGATTAACGATAATGATGGCAACGACTACACCAGACAGTAGATGCATGCTCGTTAACATACATCGCGCGTTTTTGAAACTTTATTAGATGTCATTGCACAAAAGAAAAGAGAAAACTTGTACAGCATGCCACTGTTCATGTCAATAATACAAAGTCTTATAAAATATAAGTAGAGTAGCTCAGAACTGACCGAGGAAGATAACTGAGGCTGGACTTTTATCCATGTTGACATGACATGTGAATGATCGAGCTATTCAATCTTGGCTGCTTTGTCGACACCGTAATCCAGCTGCGAACCCATTAACACGTAAGACAATTAATACAAGTCGGCATTTTATGTTACTTCAGACAATCGGGCAGCTCAGTGTTTCCTTCGAATGTCTTCGTGCTATAAGAGAAGTGGGAAAACATGACATGATTTGAAAAGACGCCCCTAAAAAATTGACATACAAACAAAGCCCAGTTGAATAAAATGAAAAATAAAGTTTTATTTCTGACTCTTGTCAATCCAATTAAAAGCATTATCTTTTTAAAATATGGTCTTAAATCATTATCCTCTCTAGCCAAAGAATGATGCATTCGCAAACATTATCGGCATTGATAGGATTAAAGGCTTCATATGCTTTTAGTACCTTCCATATTAGATTTTGACATAAATCAGGTCGGAAATGATTATTAATAGCTTGGTTGTGTGGTAGGATAATTGTTCATTATAGGTGACTGAATGAGAGTATCCGATAGAAAAAGAAAAGAAAAAGTGAGCTGCAAATGTTTAAAGTCTAAAACAGTTCAAAATAAGAGATGATGTTTAGAATGATTAGAAAAGAACAATGATGTATGTTAATATTCACTGCCCTAATCGTGAAAGAATTAAAACAATTTCAATATATAACAACATGACAAAATCGGAAAGATATATATATATCTTTCCGATTGAACGAACACCATAATATTGAATTGGTAAATATTATAGATAATAAATAAAAGGCACAATACGCTATAATTAAAAATATAATTAAAAAAGATTAAATAAATCACAGTAAATTTAAAAGTAAGTCAGTTGTAAACGCTTGTTGTAATGAGCGTGACACCCGTGGCCTGGCGATTAGAGTCGCCAGTTTGGGACTAGTGTACAGAGGTCTTACAGCTGACCTGCAGTGCGCCGGTGGTTCTGCCCAGACATGTGTCTTATACACTCGCCAACGAAAAAAAAGAAATAAGATGCAAGGAATGCAGCATTTAATATATTAAAATTACTTTGAATCAAATTATTCTAGATTTAAGGACTTTTACTACAAGAAGTGTCTGTAATATAAACAGAGCAGAGAACATACACGAGTATTTAATGATAAATAATAACTATTTTACGCGAATTTGAAGACGTTTCCACTTATATTTTCCCCATTTATCTAACATATCCACCAGCTCTCTTATAACGTTTGTCAGTGCTAATGTGTAAAAAAATACAATACACCTCGCCTACAGTACTCCAGTGATCAAAAAAGAAATTTTGATAATGAGACAATGTCCTTTTCTGAAACAAAATCAATGCGACATTTAAAAAAAATAATTTTACAAAAATTAAAGTATAATGTAACAACTAAAATAATTCTATATTGTTGAAGTAGTGATACTGAATTATATAATTATATAAATAATCATTAAAGCAGAACGTATTTTTAATAATTTCATGTGAAATTAATATCTCATTCTAAAATAGATATAGACCATGGTTTTATATGCATGCATGTATAATGTAGATTGTCGCTAGAAGTGCTTTTGAGGGGAAAATGAAGGACGTGCCTCTTTATAATGTAATGGGAAAAGGCAATGGTTCTGTTAATAGATCACAACAACCATAAAACACTTCACGAGCTTTGTTGTAAATTTGTCGCTTGAAATAAAGAAATTATTTTTATTACAAAAGAAGACACGCCCATTTAGTCATTAACTTAAAGCCATGTTGTTGTTTCAAAGAGGGACCGATTTTGTCTACAAAATGAATTTTAGAATGTGTGAAGTATTTATAAAAATGAGATCTTAAGCAAACTGTAAGCAATTTCAGTTGGCATCATAAGGTTGTCATAAGCAGAATGCAATCTATACATTGCCATGTTACACAATCTGATGGAATGATGAATTTGAATTGATTGATAGTTCTTTTATGTCAGATTAATTTGTTGTTGTTTTTTTTTAAATTTGTAGAACAGTAAGCAGTATCGGTGTGTACAATCCTGGTCTGTTATAGTACAAATTCCATTATGGTGCTCTGGCTGGATGGATCTTATAATCTATCAGTGATTAACTTCCTCATCACATCAGTCAGCACCTGTTAACATCAAGTCCTGTTCTGTGGAAGTGAGGTCAACATTACGCCTGAGCATGCACTCACAGAAATCTCTCTTTCAAAGACTATGCTAAGGAAATTGGCGATCTGCCAAATCTAGTATATATCAATTAACCTTGCGTCGACAATTTTGTGAGCATTTAAACAATAACGTCCTAACCTCTCGGTAGAAATAATCCATTCACAAAAATCCTGAACATGAGGATTAAGCCTCAACACCTAGTTGACATCTGATATTTAGTGTGACTGAAAATTTTCTATGACTGCATAGATTTTCATACGTGAGATTTCATAGTAGGGAAAACAGCGGGATTTTTTTTAAATGTTTATCATATATAATATGTCAACTGCGGATAAATCCTCGGCTTTTATGACATGTTTTTTTTAAACGTATTAACTCTAAACAATACAACGTTTTATTTTGTTGATTTGGGCTGTTTTGATTTCTTTCGTATTTTTTTACATTTTACTTTTGACACTTTTGGCATATGACGTCATGGCATTGTATGACGTCATTATATTGTTCTTATAATATATCAGTGCTTGTACTGCTTTATTTTATTTGAAACTACTCTCTCCTTTGCCGAGGCTTTTATCTACTGTACATACTGTACATATGTTGTTATCCAATTTTATTACTAGATATTATGTATGTACATTAGTTCATTATATCTGTTTTAACTCTCGATGCAGGTGCTTACTGTTAGTTGTTTCACTTTGACGGGATATTTTTTATTTGGACTGTTTGTTTGGTAGAAAAACCTTCAGAAAGTGCGAGGTTGGAGCGCTCTACAAACCAGGTTTAAGCACCCCAGTCGGCCTTTTGCCGACTGACCGTTCCAAGGCGGTAACTGATGGTTTTTCTTTTTTGTGTGTTATGTCTCGTCTCTATATTTTTTCCACATTTACATTTACCTTGTTTGCCTTTGTCTACATGTAGATAAAATTTAAATATCTGTGAAAATTTTGATAGGACCTTTTCTTATTTACCTATGCAGTGCTACATTTTATCTAGCTCATGAATCGCTGGAATCACTCGGCACCCAAGTGGGAAAGGGTCCATATTTAATTTTATCAAAAGGTTATAAATACCCATAGAAGTTAGTGATGCCTTACTGGATAATTTGATAGGTAAGAGGAGCGGGAACTTTTTATGTGGGCAAAGATGGAAAGGTCATAATAAATAAATAGTCCTTGATGCATCAGTATTTGTAAATCATAGAAATTCGATCAGATGTCTACAAAGTTACGGTCATTAAGGTCAAATCGTACAAATGATTATTTCATCTTATTGTCCCTCTCACAACTCTAACTCAAACAAAATTTAAGTGGTGTTACATACGACAATGCAAGCCCAAACATTTGGAAAAATTGACAAGAAATCAGGCAATATCCCAGCAGCACAAGAAATGTGTAAACTCACTGCTACATAGTTACTTCAAGGTAAAGAGCAATGTACATGTATATGTGTGTCAGCAAGAAAGAAAGAAAATTCATGTGTACTAAATACTAAACAGCAGGATTATTGTATATAGTTTTATAACAGATATCTATCGAGGATGTATATTAATACCGACTCTACGTTTCTGGTTGTAAAGTTTTAGTAATATGAGACAGACACATGCGTCAACATGATTGTATTATTCTATTTAACTGTCCTGGGAAACCACTAGACTTGAATTATGCCTTTCGTTGTAATTTGCAGACAAAAATGAGCAGAATGTCTGTATAATAATAAGTAATTTTTACATTTGAGGTGAGCAAGTAATCAGTAAATACAAATAAATATGAAACGATTTATTTTAGTACATGCCAGTTTAAATATTATTTTTAAATTTTATGCAGAGGCTATTAACCTATTTGTGGAAATTAATCACAAGGCGGCCGTGCGCTTTGATATGGTGTTATGAAATACTTTCACTTGCAAAAATAGTTTCTCTTACTCTGACAGATTGGCTGATGTGACCGCACAGAAGGAGTTGTTGCTTTAAATGAGCATGTACTGATAACACAAGGTCATGAATGAATTAATAAAACAATCGACACATTTTGTAAATTGTCGTATATTGCCATTGCACATGTACGGCTGTGATTTTTTATATTTAAACACGTAAGATAAATTAAGCAAACTATTATTTTACATGATTCAGTTGATTATATAATGCGTGATATTGAAGTTTTGTTCTTGATTAATTTTACAAACCAAAGACGTGAATAACATATCACCTTTTTTGTGTCGCATCATATATCTATTCCAGTATTTATATCAAGTTATGTTGTCAAACGTGTGGGTGAGAAAAGTAGGATGAAAAACAACACGACCAGTGTTACCAGTGTCTAGACAATTGTTTTTCAAGGTTCGCTGTTTATTGATATCTTTTTAAAGGTATAAATTATGTAATCTTTATATGTATATATGCCTCCATAAATCTTTTCATTTGTGCAAAAATACAAAGAATGATGTATAAATATTTACCCCTATGATATTAAGCTCTTTTCCGGATTACATAATTTCTTTATGTATAAGACATGACAAGAAGTTGAAAGTGTAAGTCTGTAGTCGAACGGTTAGACACGCTGACTTGTAAATGTTCCTACTGAGCGTGTGTGAGTCCCGGTCCTCCATCTGACTTGCAGACCAAGTCTGGTGGTTACCTCCTCTATTATTTAGACGCAGTCAATTCCATGATTGTGTCGGTGTCGTGGAACAAAAACAATAACGAACAACCAGCGACAATTTAAATTAAATCAAAACAACAACTATAATGTATTAACTTCGATGGCAGTTTTGTCTATACTGTGAACGCCGTCTATGGGAGTAATTTTTGAATGTACCACTACAATTCTGTAAAGAATGATCATTGCCTTTGTGTTTAAAAACTTCAAAAACACGAAATGCTCCATAAGCTTTTTAATCTTCACTTGTTAATCATGTAAATGTAAATTTTAAGTAAACTGAACATCTTTAAATACAAAGTACGAAGTTTTTTCTTTCATATTTTCGAGAACTAAAATACTGTGAATGTTTTTTATTTTGATGAATTAAAATAAATAAATAAAATTCGTGAAAATGAATACGCTGACAGAGGTTTCGAAAAGAAAATGACCTGTGCGCGCTTTATTGCCAAGGAACTATACACACGATTATATTACTTCCACTCGTGTCAGCAATTCAAGTTCAATATAACGGATAAATGACTTGTTTTATCACATAAATACTTTAAATAGCAATCAAAATATACAGATTTCTACTTTGTGAAAGAAGCATTTACATACATACCTAATTAGCAATATTCCTTGCCGCTCTTCTGTTACTGTAACGATAAGGTGATGTTACAGACGTTTTTTCGTTAAAGGTTAATTTTAGTTAATTTTAGTTATCTAGTCAAAAGCTTTAATTTATATATTGTACACTAAAAGCGCTCACATGAACAAAAATACATACAGTTTCACGTGCTTCTAATAACATTGTTTTGCTCAAAACAATAATGTCTACATTTTGCTATGTAACTTTGTTATTTCCATGATATACTCTATACATTTTATGTAAGAAAAAAAGAATTATATTCGAAAACCCGAGCGAATTTCTAAAGATCTTAAATTTACAAACAAATAAATAAAAACACACACCATTGTATCGAATGAAATGAGATACACCGATCAAGCAATTTAATGTTTGGCCTATGTGAATGTCTTTTACTGTTTACATAGAAGTTTCTTAAATCGGGACTCGTACATGTAGTCTTGGGCTCCGCA
The DNA here is from genome assembly GCA_007844125.1 of Sinonovacula constricta. Taxonomy (NCBI): domain Eukaryota; kingdom Metazoa; phylum Mollusca; class Bivalvia; order Cardiida; family Solecurtidae; genus Sinonovacula; species Sinonovacula constricta. The sequence goes on along the minus strand of CM017559.1, from coordinate 50,164,747 downwards.
AAATAGACAAAACAAGTTTCTGTACGTCTTTTATTATTTTTTTGTTTATTGATATTTCCTTTAGACCGGTTTCGTTTTAGTTTTTGTGATGTCGATTTGAATATGTTTTAAAACTCTTTGTGTTTTGTGTGATAACGAGTCATTTATTATTTATTGTTTATTTTGTAAATAAAAAACAACAGAACGTGTGCACACGTTTCGTAATAAATTAGGTTGAAAACATTACAATCATGTTCGGTATGTCAAATTGCAAAGTTAAAACATGAAGAAAATTACAATAAACCCTTTATAAATCTATTTTTTTGACAATCGCCGAGGTCAGATAACATTTCCCCACAGAAGTGACATTTACCTGATACAAATCAACACTGGTACGTCACTGTGACATATGTGATGTTAATTTCGTGGAATATTTTGCGATGATTAAGTACAGAGATAGATTAACGAGAGCAATTAAATTTCTGTTCGATCTTGGGTTGGATAAATAAGAGTGAAGATTGGTTTGCGTTTTTATATGTTTTATTTAATTGAATACAGTTTCAATTACACAGATGAACTAAAATTATATCATTTTCCCACAGTAGTGACATTCACGTGACATACAAATCAACACTGATATGTTATAAATATGTTATTTATGTGTTTAATTTAATTTTATACAGTTTCAATTACATACATGAACTAAACTCCTTAACACAAACAACAAACATTAACATTTGAATGTGTTTACAACATCAAGTAGTTATATTTTATGACAATCGGATTTTATTGCTTCATCAAAACTTAAACCATTTTAATGCAATTTAACAGAAGTTAACACAACATTATATCAAATAAACCTAACATCAGCTGTTAATAAGAGCACATTGAAAATGACACATTAACTTTAGCACGTGGCGGGTGTGTGGAAAGCACCTGGTAATATGAGAGCGGGGTGCTTAAACATTTTATCTTAAGTGCTCCAACCGTGCACTTCCTGAATATTGTATTCCTTCTCATAAGCAAACAATGTAACTAAATATATCCCATCAAAGTGAGACAACGAACAGCAAGCACATGCATCGAGAGCTAAAACTGATACGAGAATATTATATAAAAACAAAATACTTTTTAGGAACTAAGCTGTCATGTTTTTCCATTATCTTGAAGTCTTTACTTCACACGAACTTTCTGTCTTTTATTATTTGCGAGTATTTTTATAAACTTAATATTTGTTGCCAATTTATTTATAACAGTTGCGACTGCAAGTTATGAGTAAAAAAACAAACACTTCCTTTTAATAAGTGTTCGTTGGTTGTCTGGTTTAAATAATGATTTGGCGATATTCGTTATCATTTTGCAATCGAAGAAAACATGTATGAAAAAAATGCTGGATAAAACACGGAAAAAAGACTTTGGTCCGTAATAGAACAGTTTTTGTCCATATAAATAAAAATATGCAATACCATTAACTACAACTACAGTACGTGTCATGAGACTGGCTTCTGAGAGACATGCATGTAAATTCTGTACTCACGCATACCATAGCTAACAGTTACAACGTTTGTAGACTGAAAAATCGATGTAGTGGTTTGATCTTCTTTAGGGTTACAGTGCTTTGACCGCATTAGATGGTGAAAGTGAGTCTAGAAATATTTACACGATAACACGTATTGGCTTAGTCTTTTAAAAATACCGCAGCGATGTGTCTTAAAAAGGAATGCTAATAAACAAAATACATGCAATTTTCTACATAATGTCGGAATTGTGGTAACACTATCTGTCTATAACGTATCAAGTAAATTGCCCATTGCCAACTTGCACCTGCGCACCGGATTGTACTGATGATGATAATAGATTGGTGAATTGAAAATTTACGCAGCACATTTACTGAAAAATTGTTTTGTGTATTTATTGAAGTTACACATGTTAACAGTATATCGTGCGCCTTACCCGGAAGTGTTCTATAGAGTAATTCTCTCTTTTTTTCTCTTAGATAATAGCAGTATTAGAAGAACTAGTGGTCATTGTGCCGTGTCAAAAAGTACCTTTGAAATACTCTCGGAAGTAAAACAACACCAATGACAAGATGGAATATAGAATTCATATTGGTTGCAAAATAAAATACATGTTTAGTTGTTTTACTCCATGTTCTGGTGCTTACTCTTTCGTCTTATTTTGATGGAATGCTGTCCCTAACTCTGTCTGTCATTGTTAAATCCTTCAGGAAATGCGAGATTTGTGCACTCATTAAACCAGGTTCACATAATCTTTTTTTGTGATTTGGCCAGCTGAACGGTCGAAGGCACTAACTGCTTATATCTCTATTTATGTATTGCCACGTCACCATTGTTTAACTTTTACATTAAAATGACGTATACATATATATATATATATATATATACAATTATCAAATGACCTGTTATTATTTTCTATAAAGACAGGTGTAGTCTGGTAAAAACATATCTGCAGACAAAATTAATGCACAATGCTTTTCTTTCATTGTTGATCGCACATTTGAAGAGCACAAATTTATCTCTGGGCGATGAATGTTATACCTTAAATACTAATTGCATGTCGAAGCAACTTTTGTAAATATATTTTCAAATGTGAAGTAAATGATAATGATATCGACAGCCACTTTTTTATGCATTGTGCTTTGTTGAAAATCAGCCTTACATTAAGATATGACTATAAATTAAAACGGAATTGATACTTCATAAACTGAATAAAAACGAATAATTGTTACTAGTAGGTTAAATTGAGTCTCCTGTTTTATGTGCTAAGACGACACATGCAAATTAGAAAGTGTGATCTACCTTTATGATGTTCGAAGGCATCTTTGATTATGTGTTTCATATCAGATAATACATACAAAATGTTCCATTAGCTCTAATATGCAAGCTACTTCATACTTAAAACACGCAAGCTGATTCCAATTTAAAGATAATAATTTTCAAATGTAAAGATCTTACAAATATTTCACAAGCTTATTTTAATAACCTACAACAAAAGGGACTTAATGAAACTAAAATTCATCAAACAAAACTATATCACCATAATTGTGCCTAGCAGCTGTTTTGTTTGAGGCAAAAATTAAAATTAGTTGTCTATATTGTCTCTTTAAAACAAATGACCTACTCAAACCAGCCGATTCTAACCAATTATAAAGCGGTTATTTATTTACCCCTTAAACCTGCTTATGGACAAATGAATGGTATCCCTAAAATAATTATGCACTCTAATTTAATAGTGTTGAAATAGCAATAACATTGACATTTTCTCGTATTCAAGATCACAACTATTGTATCTGTTCAGCGTATGTTATCATTATATTTTGTTCCTATCAGGATTGTTTCGTGCATTTTCCTTTGATAAATATTGGACTTTTATTCCTTAATTCCATCTACACATGAATGAATACAATGCCCCCAGTCAATTACACTTTTACTGATTTTTGTTCATGGTTCAAATATTTTTTCACAATTTACAGATAATAGACCTCCCTTCACCCAAAATACAATGTGGACGTTATTATTTTTAATTGCGTCATAACTTTTTGCATTTTATGACGATTATACTTTATCACATGTTTGGTTTCAAATAGACATGCTTCCGTTATGATACTTGTCTTTGAATAAACCCTCAAGAAAAGCTAGGTTGGACCTCCGCAAACCGGGTTCGCCACTGTCCGCTCTTTGACTGACTGATCGGTCCAAAGCAATCTCCGTTGATTTTGCTCTGATTTATGTAATATACCGTAACAGTTTTTTTATTGCCTTTTGCATCTGACAGGCGTAGGAATAATACCGTCTTTAGCTTTTTAAATATTAAAATATGTTGCAATACGCATACATGTAGGACCTTGTCAATTGTTCGTATGTTTGCTCAGTGCTGTACCTGTGAAACAAGCTAGGTTTTGACCTACCGAAGGGATCTTAAACGGATAGATAATGCATGTTCAAAGTACATTGCAATTATTATTTTCTGACTTTGGTCACAAACTAGTGCTCTATTTTTAAACACCAAGCACATTAAACAGAGTTTAAGCAGATATCAGACACATGAGATAATACGATCGTAGATGAACTCTGGTTTTAAAATTGAAAAATTAAATCGGTATGTTAACAGGTTTTCGCCACTAAGTATTACACAAAATAATGCATATAAATCAAAACCTTTTTTCAAACAAAATAATCGATAATATGGACAACATAGAAAATATAAGATTCTTCGTGTGTAATGTGTCAACTTTAACAACTTTAACATTTAACATTAAATCAAAATATGGCAAAAATGTTCTGTTAAATCTCAAGATAATTATTTTTTTTGTAATAAACAAAATACAGGCAACAAATCAGTGAATAAAGATTTTAAGAAATTTCTCATTCAAATACTACCTAAAAGGATAAACCATTGAAATACGTGTTAACATTATATAAACACTTTGTCGGATTATAAAGCATTGCAAAATGTTGAATTTGTAACCATTGCGCTAGATGTATAGATACGATTTCGATATACAGTTAACTTTTTATTTAATTTTTTCCTATATCTTAGTTACAAATTAGGTACGCTGATAAAGTTAAATGCATATACGTATTCCAAACAATCATAACATGTTGTGCATATATATATATATATATATATATATATATATATATATATATATATATATATATATATATATATATATATATATATATATATATATATATATATATACCTAGAAGTCTTTGCACTTTGCATACACATCGGTAGTTAAATATGACAGACTGTACATGCACAACATGTCATGATTGTTTGGAATATGTTCACTTTAGATATTGGCAACCTTTAATTAAAAAGTGAAAGTATGTAATATCACACACACACACACACACACACACACACACACACACACACACACACACACACACACACACACACACACACACACACACACACACACACACACACACACACACACACACACACACACACACACACACACACACACACACACACACACACACACACACACACACACACACACACACACACACACACACACACACACACACACACACACACACACACACACACACACACACACACACACACACACACACACACACACACACACACACACACACACACACACACACACACACACACACACACACACACACACACACACACACACACACACACACACACACACACACACACACACACACACACACACACACACACACACACACACACACACACACACACACACACACACACACACACACACACACACACACACACACACACACACACACACACACACACACACACACACACACACACACACACACACACACACACACACACACACACACACACACACACACACACACACACACACACACACACACACACACATATGACATAAACATACTGAAGAGCTTAACATCTTACTGTTTTCACAAAAGTCTGACAGTGAATGGCAACAACACGCAATATCCTTGAGTTGTTTCTAATAATTATAGTTTGAAAGCATCAGCGTGGAATACAAATAACCAGTCTGTGGTTTTAAGCATTATGTACAAGCTCGTAATGACATGTATCATTTGAAATAAAATAAGATCTGATATTTTGCTTGTTATAGATGACAGATAAAACGGAAGTTTGCGTGCTGGTTTTTAAATTTAAAGACAACTGGCCTTGCAAACGTTATCGCTTTGCACGCAACATTAACCTTACTTGACATTTTACAAGTGACTAGCTTTTTCGGCCATGCTTTAAATACTTGATATTTAAATGACAGAACTAATAACATATTTACTATTTATATTGTGTGTCAGTTGACACTTATAACAACGGACATCACGTATCGTTTTGTTTTAAGACAATAGATAATAAAGATTATTTTATTTATATTACGATGAATCATGCTATCATTGCTCTGTTGCTATTAATGAGGTGTATATGTAAACAACTTTTATTGTTTTGTTCTGAAATAGTCGGCTAGAGAGATGTCTCTCTGTCTACTGTATTGCTATTGCTATTTGATTAATATCAATAATATATTTCCCGACATATAATACTATAATTCCTTATCAAAAGAGAAAATTAGAAAACAGTTTGTTGAAAAGTAATACTTTTTCAGAACAACATTATGTAATTTACTAAAGATCGTTTAAATATGTTCCTTATATTAACGCCAAAATATATTAAAATTGATTAAACATACTTCATAAGTAACGCCATTTAATGTGGTTTATGGTGCCACTGATGACTTCTGAAACCACAAACAAAATGGCTTATTGGTTTGAATATATCGTTTTTAAAGGTAAAATTTACATGCTAACAATCTGTAATGAAATTAAACCACATTCGTTTTTATTGTTGCCAATGTATTCGAACGAATTAATCGATTTGATCAAATGCTAACGAAGTTTATATTTTCTTCTATGAATAATTACATGAATCAGACAGGAAATAAATAGGTTACAGAATTAATAATAAATCATATACAAGTCCTCAAAATTCACACTTTGACGAGAAATACATTCCGAGTATTAAAGATCAGTGATTGCTTGTATGGAAAGCCGTCATTTATAAAATGGCTTCTTAGGCAACTGCATATTTAAGCAACTTGGCCTAATTTGATCTTTCCTAAAATATTTCTATACATTTAATTTAGTTTTAGTTTAGGATTTAACAGTCGATACTTTTCTCCCTTACTGACTAAAACGTCATTTTATATATGGATAATTCATTATCTGCGGACATGCACTATTTTCACAGTACATGTAACATAATGCAAATAAAGCAAAAATTTTGAAACACATATACAGAAACCTTTTTACCTTCCTTGGACATCCCAGTTATATTTTTTTCTATTAAATGAAAAGATATAATACAAAACAGTGTTATTGATTTTATTTCTTTTACATAAATTATTATGTTTATGACAAGCCTAACTGTTTTGTAGGATAGAATTAGAAGAAAGAGATATGGGAGAGCTGATTAGACCAGTGTTGCTTGTGTTCAGCGAAATGGCCAGTAACATGCACCACACAGGTACGCTAGCTTTATAATTAACTGACTTGTCCAAATGTTAGAGATGGTTCCACGCGGTCCCATTATTTATTAACAATGTACATTGTATATGAGCAGTATCATTCGAACCACATATCTAAGAAAAAACAACTCTTTTAAATAACCTGACATAGCGCTGGATTTGATATAGCTAGTTTAACCAACAGTATGTTTATTCCAATTATGTCAAACTGCTTTTCCATATAAGTGTAGCTAAATAACCAGAACCACTTTCTTAGTTTTCATGATTCTTTTCCTAAACGTCCATTCATATCCAATCTATTCAGCATATCATTTAAGCAATAAGTACGAAAAGTTAACAAGTGTGCTATTCTGATTTGCGTGTAAAAATATGCTCACCGATAGTATGCATGTACCGGAAATGTCATTTGTAGATTTATTTGACTAACACAATCATAAACTTCTTTGTATAGCTTTTATTTTTATTATTTTTTTAACTTATTAGCTCTTAACAATACTACATTTTATTTTGTTGATAGGTTGTTTTCTAAATTTCGATGTTTCGTATTTTTCACATTTCACTTTTGACACTTTTTGCCATGACATTAGCGCTTGGACTATTTTATTTGTTCTTATAATATATCAGTGCTTGGGCTGTTTTATTTGTTCTTAAAATATCTAATAATATATCAGCGCTTGACTGTTTATTTCAAACTAATCTCTCGTTTGGAATTTTATTTTTACGTTTTTACGCTGCCGAGGCTTTTATCTATTGTACATTCTATACATATGTTTATAGTTTATTTTAATACAAGTCATTATGTATGTATATAAGTTCATTGTATCTGTTTTAACCCCCGATGCAGGTGCTTATTGTTAGTTGTTTCACTTTGACGGGATGTTGTTATTTACACTGTTTGTTTGCTAGAAAAACCTTCAGGAGCGAGGTTGGAGCGCTCCTAAAACCAGGTTGAGGCACCCAGTCGGCCCTTTTGCCGATTGACCGTTCCAAGGCGGTAACTGGTGGTTTTTCTTTATATTATGTGTTATGTCTCGTCTCTGTGTTTTTGTCACAATTACATTTACATTGTTTGCCTTTGTCTACTGGTAGATAAAATTTCAATATTTGTGGAAATTTTGATAGGACCTTTTTCTTATTTACCTATTTACATTTCCTGTGAAATACAGCATGAGCACGATAATGCCATTAAAAATATGTAAGTATCAAAGAATTAGTATGTGACAATTCATATTGTGTTAAGTTACCATAATATACGTTACGTTACGCTACCACGTTCTAATAGCGCACCCAGGAGGACAGCTTTTAATATTTTTTTTTAAATAAATGAATAAACTAACTAAATAAATTAATTAAAAAAAAATTAATGGGTGTTCAAATGTCGTCAAATGGTATACAACTTTAGCTTTCTGGGAACGCAACAGATTGTGATAATTCTTATTTTTTATTTTAAATAATTAAATTTTCTTGTTATGTTTATTTATACTATAACGTCAAAAGAGGTGATGTAGATTTCTTCGAAAAACTACATTCATCTGTCTCACTCAGGTTTAAACCACACAATGACTTCGAAGTAAGTGTGATCTTGTTATGGATTGTGTTTTGTACGTCGCTCTTGAAAACATAGCCACATTTAAAAAGCGAATATCATTTTCAGACTTCTTAAACGATTGAAAAGAAAGCCATATAGATCTAAACATTAAATAATAATCTTAGTAATAAAATCGTAGAGTAAACGTCATCCTAGGTTGGTGTTGAAGAAAGAAACCGTTTTCACAATTGCAACGACAATCTACAACCGCCTGACAAGCCCCGCAATGTAGATTCTTTTAAGCGTCATGTGATTACAGTTATTACAGTTTATGTATTCAACACCAGCCTATGGCCCCCTGTGTAACAAGCTCGATAAACTCACGTCAACTTCAATCATACGCGGCATAAGCCAATCTGCAAAAATGACAAAAGCTATGATTGGAAAGAAACGCAATAAGTTCTTTATTCGTTTCTGTTGTGCATTGAAATCGGCTATTGTAATTGGAAGCATGATGCGTCTGTAGAATTAGGCAAACGCTAAGACTCAGTGTTGTTCCAGAAAGAGGCATAGACTTCTTATTCACTTGGATGATATACTTACATTATTTGCTTTCTGCATGTGTCGGGATTGGAAAAAGTAGTATGTGATGAAATTCCTTGGCCCATTAGCTGACTAACCGTCGCTATGCGGTAACTGTTGGCTTTACCCTTATTATGTAGTGTATACTCTAAGTGTATTGCCTCTTTTACATATAACTTTTAAGTGAATTCCATTGTACTGTAATACAGGTTGCAATACTTTAATTTTCTTATTTATGATACTAACAATTTTACCACCTATTTTATGTTATAATTCACAATACGGGGATATAGAATGTCGATTATAATCACACACACACACACACACACACACACACGCACGCACGCACGCACGCGCGCGCGCGCGCACACACACACACATCTCTCTTGTTTGTCATTTTTTGTCAGTTATTGTTACGTGTGTGTATGAATACAAATAACAATTTGGCTTTCATCATATACACGTCTAGACCTGTTAACGTATATTAAATATTAAGTAGTGGATGTTTATCACTCAGGAACATTTATTTGTTACTAATGTTAGATTTGTTACTAATGTTAGATTGGTATATTAATTTAAATGCGGCATCTCAATTAAACCTTTCAAATCAAAAGCAATCGTCTTTATTTTCAGAAAAATGGTTATTTATTTTTTTGTCAGATGTTGATTTGGCGGTTCTCTTGAATATTTTTTTAAATATTGCGAAAAGTCTATGAAAATACAGGAATTAATATTTTTGGTGTTTTCTTTTCAGAAGTCTTAGATATAGTTCGTAATTTAAATTTTCATTGCTCTGCAGTTCATACGTATGATCTCTCTACATGGTACACTTATTTACTTTATGATTTAATTAAGGCTACGTGAACCACTCTAATGCAAAAAAGAATTTCCTCGAGAGCAACGTTTGTACATTGCATTTCGTGAAAGTAATGCATTTATACCAACGCCTTCTTAGAACAGATAGTCTTTAAATGTGCTATGTGGATTTAAACGGATGTTTGTGAAGCTCTATTTTTTAGACAATACGATATTTATATAGGTTGCGGTGACACTTTAATTATTGAAATAACTGGTATTTTTATTGAAACCAACTGTTAGTATTTATACTCCTTTGAACGTGATTTCATGTTGATTTTACCCGCTTCTAACTAAAGCCACATTATAGAGACTTTCAATTCATCACCTTATCTTGACGATATTCTTACTATAGATAATACTTTCTTTACACAACCGATCCATCTGATTTACCCTCCAGAACATACCCGTATCAAAGCAAAAATCTGACATTTAATCGCAGCATTTTTAGATACTGAGATCGCTATTTCCAATGTAAAAGTCTATACTGAAATCTATGTTAAGAGGCACAATTTAAACTTTAGTATTGTGAATTATCTTATTAACAAGGTTTGCACGAGTTTATACTCAAGTCGAAGTTTTCAATGCTACAAACCAGTTTATTACTTCTAAATTATTACAGCAAGGATTCGATTTAAAATTTTTTTAAAAGAAATACTTTTTCAAAATTCTTTCGCCGTAATGAGTTTATTGTTTCAAAAAGTAATAGCAGCATGCAAACATTTATGCAGCAATGCATACGCTATCCTGTATTGGTATGAAAATGTTTCATATAAGAAAAAGAAAATCAAGGGTCGTAACTTTTCTGACCTATTGAAAAGACTTTAGAAAAGACTCAGAAAATTTATTGCTGATAGTTACAACCCTGGTATCCTTCATTGTACTGCTTGCAACTGACCCTTATATAGTCAAGAACTTACACTGTTTTTAAATTTTAAATTACACGATTACGGAGAGGCCGATGAGACTGCAAAGAAACTGTGACTTAAAGCCACAATTGGACAGTCACTGTTGCTGTTCCTTCATCTCCACAGTTGAGCCCGATACATGTATATGTGAGACAGCTTGAGCACTCCTAATGCCCTTTACATGGGATTGCACAGTAGGTATAGCTTTTATAATACCAATAACAGATAAATCCTAGGCCTATTATAACACAATATCTGGACTTATTTCCTATTAATCAATCACAATACTGCAATTGTTGTGTTGGTTTAGATTGTTGTCTAAATTTTAATGGTTTACTGCGAGTTTCTTTTTATTTTCAGATTTTAACGCCGACATATGACTTCACTACATTTTTATCGTATGACGTTATTCAACTGTTCTTATTATACGTCATCGCTTGGACAGGTTTGTTTTCAAATAAATCTCTCGTTCAGACCCTCTAGGTTGCCGAGGATTTGATCACCTGTTCATATTGTACATACGTTAATATTTGATTATGGTGAGAGTCCGCTTGTTTATATATAATAGCCAGTTTTAACTCCCGATGCAGGAACTTGCTGTTAGTTGTCGCACTTTGATGTGTTATTTTTTTATTTACACTGTGAAGTGTGTGTGTGTGTGTGTGTGTGTGTGTGTGTGTGTGTGTGTGTGTGAGTGTGTGTGTGTGTGTGTGTGTGTGTGTGTGTGTGTGTGTGTGTATTCATATGGGGACTTTGATGCTATAAACAATCCGGAATATATTAATTAATATAAGCTTACCTGTACATGTACATGTATAAGGTCATTGTATCTTCTTACATACGCTACTGATTCAGTGAAATTCAAAAATTTCTTTATGTAATAAGCCCAACTCCCTTTTTGAGTCATTGTTTCCTTGCGCATCCTGTTTACAGTGCCAGAATCCAGATCTTTATATCATTTATACATAAAAGTAAGCAATATGGAATACACACACATTTAAAAATAAATTGTTTGCACAATATGTTTGTACATAAAAGACTAAAAACAAATACACAAATTAAGTACATACATATAATCACGATGTTTATTGTAAAAATTGAGAAAAGTAAACAAAATAATAGAAATACACACATAATTAAAAAAAATGTTAGCACACATACATGTACATACAAGACACAACATTTATACAAAATGAGCATATAGATTTTTATGTCAATTATTGACAAAAGTAAGCAAAGTTACATTAACATAGATACATTTAAAAAAAATAATTGTTAGCACATATTATAGACCAGTTATATCATATGGAACTATTGATATTCATAAACATTTAATGTGACTTATATTTTGAACGGAATAGATAATCCATGTAAGACAGTAGTGAAGAAGCTGTAGACTCTATAGGTTGGGAAAGTGAGACTGGTGAAATCTTAATGTTGAGAAAATGAGACTTTACCTCACATAGATGACCACGGGGACGGCACATCCAGTAAACTACAAGGATACGGCACATCTGCTATCTTCGTGCAGCTGGTCATCACACGTTGTCTGAAGACTTACACGAGCCGAAATAATCGTATTCGTCTGGTAGCAATGAGTCAAGAATAGAGAACAAAACTTCCCAATCCATTTTAGGGGTGAACACATATCACATGTTTACGACAGGGTGGACAAAACATCCCGGTCTTTTTGACAGGGTGGACAAAACAACCCATACCTATTAATGCAGTAATATTCATTTTTGTCAGTTACTACAAATTATTTTAATTAACCTATCATTTATAATATGCGTAAATATTCATTATACTTAAGACAGTTTGTGTTTTTGTTTCTGTGACAAACCATCTTTTTTCATTAAGTCCATTTAGCTCAATTTGCTGTGAGATCCGCATCTAATTGGCAAAAAAAGACTGATTACAGAACAAAGTTTGCAGGATTCGAAAGTTTCTGAGTGTCCAGTTTGACCAAAAAACAATATGAGATGCTTTGACCACCATATCAAAAATATGTAGGATGTTCTGTCCACACTGTCAAACATCATTTTGGATGTTTTATCCACCCTGTCATAACATGTGAGATGTTTTGTCCACCCTGTCAAAGACATGTGGGATGTTTTATCCACCCTGTCAAAGACATGTGAGATGTTTTGTCCACCCTGTCAAAGACATGTGGGATGTTTTGTCCACCCTGTCAGAGACATGTCGGATGTTTTGTCCACCCTGTCAGAGACATGTGGGATGTTTTGTCCACACTGTCAAACATCATTTTGGATGTTTTATCCACCCTGTCATAACATGTGAGATGTTTTGTCCACCCTGTCAAAGACATGTGGGATGTTTTATCCACCCTGTCAAAGACATGTGAGATGTTTTATCCACCCTGTCAAAGACGGGATGTTTTGTCCACCCTGTCAAAGACATGTGGGATGTTTTGTCCACCCTGTCAGAGACATGTGGGATGTTTTGTCCACCCTGTCAGAGACATGTGAGATGTTTTGTCCACCCTGTAAGAGACATGTGGGATGTTTTGTCCACCCTGTCAAAGACATGTGGGATGTTTTGTCCACCCTGTCAAAGACATGTGGGATGTTTTGTCCACCCTGTCAAAGACATGTAGGATGTTTTGTCCACCCTGTCAAAGACATGTGGGATGTTTTGTCCACCCTGTCAGAGACATGTAGGATGTTTTGTCCACCCTGACAAAGACATGTGAGATGTTTTGTCCACCCTGTCAAAGACATGTAGGATGTTTTGTCCACCCTGTCAGAGACATGTGGGATGTTTTGTCCACCCTGTCAGAGACATGTGGGATGTTTTGTTCACCCTGTCAGAGACATGTAGGATGTTTTGTCCACCCTGTCAGAGACATGTGGGATGTTTTGTCCACCCTGTCAAAGACATGTGGGATGTTTTGTCCACCCTGTCAAAGACATGTGGTATGTTTTGTCCACCCTGTCAAAGACATGTGGGATGTTTTGTCCACCCTGTCTAAAACATGTGGGATGTTTTGTCCACACCCCTCAGAAATGTAGTAACTTGTCCTTGGAAATGTGTTGCACATCATGAGTTCCGAATGTAGAATAAACGCAAATGCAAGCAAAAGGAATCAATGTATTCTCGTTTATACTGCGTGTCAGAAATGTGCGTTCAGCGCTTATTCAGCGTTTGTTCAGCGTCCGTTCACTGTGTGTGCGGCGTGCGTTTGTTAAAAAAATATAGTTCCACCCATGTAATTAACTTGGGTCTGTGGCTAAAAACATAATCTACAAAATACTTTATATCATCTGATCACAATAATTTCTGACATTTAGCTTACTATAGATGCCAGATAAAACGAAATTTCGCGTGCTGGCTGTGCGATCAAATTCGAAGCCGGCCTTGAAATTGTTATCCTTATCGACGAGCAATTTGACATTTATTTTACTTGACAAGAATTGTGTATTTTTGTCCTGTTGTCGATGCTTGCATAATCAAAGATAGTGCGCTTTATATTAGAGCCAGAAGTAAATTACATACATTTTATTACTAGTTTACATTAACTTAATACGGTATTTATAAATGTTTAAAGCAGCCTACAAACCCGCAATAAACAGTACCAGCTTAACTATTATAATAGTGACTTTGATTTAAATGAACAACTAAAAGTATACAGTGAAAATATTCTCATACATGCTTTGTCTTAATCCCCTTCTTCCTCTGTTTCTTCATTCCTGTTTCTTCTTCTTCTTCCTCTTCTTCTGCTGCTTCTTGCGCTTTCTTAAAATCCGACATTGAATTTTCTATGTCCATAGAAGTAATGAGCTATATTAGTCACTTTAATTACAATTAACCTAGTATATTAAGAAATTTGTAACTTTCGTGAATCACTTTACACAAGCTTATGACATTGGAATGTTAAATTGTTGGTGCTGTTAATGAATATGGGTTGTGATTCTGCTCTTATTCTTGAATTACTTTATGAAAGCGAAAACACTCGTCAAAATAAAGTGTTCGCTGTATAAAAACTGGCTTTAAAGAATTTCGATGCTTTGGTAGATATGTTCATTAGGTCCGTGGATTGTGATGAGCTTTGGTTCATTCATGTGAACAATTTTCTCTGAAGCTTTAGTTATTGAATTTATGAAGGTTAATCTTCAGGAAATATTATATATTATAAACTGAATATATTATAGTATTAAACGAGTTTGATGAAATGATACGAAACGAGGCTCTGCCGAGTTTCAAATATTTAAGACAGCGTGTTTTATCTAATGAACACGAATACTAGATTATATTTATCACATAGCTGTTTTCTTTTTGTTTATAATTAGTTATCTTTTTTATAGTATGAACAGTCGGCCTTGACCATGTTTAATTCTGTTTGGGAGAATCCGCACAAAAAATAATTCCACTCTTTACACGAAGATTTTCCATTAAAAGGGAACATATTCGTTTATAACATGACTCAAATGTTGTTTTTTTATTAATTAAAATGAAATTGTCCAACAAAATGTATAGAACGGCGACAACAAAGTCATCAGGAAATGTCATATACACTACACATACTTAATGACGTCACACTTCGTTAACTAACCAGTGCGTTACTAAAATAACTCATTATTGTTACATTAAAGTTTAAAATATTCTTGACATGAAATTTACCGAACGTATTTTCATATATACATGTGGCATATATGGACTGTCAAGCACGTGCGACCAGTTTTGCACATGTTTTTGTCTCTGTCAGTTTGGCTGTAAAGATAAACCCCATATATTTATATTCTGACGTAATATTCACTGGGATACCCCATAGCTACACAATTGTCCGCCATGTCTAAATACTATTTTTTCTATTTTCTTGTTATCAACTGACATGCCGCCTTTTTCGTACAACTCAGGCATGCTATACTTGTATATATTTGTCTTTGCAGTTCAATGGCCGTTTCAGCACGGTTCGCCACATCATCCGCAAATAAAATACATAAAACCTCAAGTCGGATACACTTATATATCATAGTTCCTGTTGCCTAAATATTAATATCTGTGGTTATATGTTTAAACAGTTTATATTTCAGCTGAGACGTGTCATAATTTACCGACACGTCATACATCTTTCATAAGCGCCCAGTTTGAGGTAACAACTTGCAGCAATTGGTTTTACTTTAAGAACATAGTTGACCAACATGCTTAAGCTTTGTCATTTATGCATAAAGGGACTCTGATTCATTTCAAGTCGTAAGATTGTTTTATAAGCTACAATAGTTTGACTTATACTTCAAAAGACAAATTGTAATGACTGTTGAATGTGCTAAAATTAGCGAGAGTAGATAAGATTTTCAGGGTCAAATGACTTTACGGATTAAAACAATAACACTCGGTGTTCCCTTTTATGTGTATTCTGTGAAAACACAGACAAAATTCATATTATACGAAATATCGCATTATAGCCTTAAGAGTAATGTTTCAGTCACATTGTGTGCATTCCCTCTGAGACCGTGGAAAAGGAAACCAAGCTATGTCAATTAATTGCATGTTATTTCGAACATTTAAAAATAAATGAAACAAAAAATGGTAAACCACAAACGCATTTAGGTAAATATTTTGTTGTAACGTAAACCTACATTACATGTTATTAAATGGTTTACTGTCTATAAAATTCAAACGCATGCTAGAGCAGTACGAGCCTAATCCGGCTCGTTTATTTGTTAACTTTAAATATTGTTGCATAAGAGAGTCTAATAAAAAGTTGTTATTTAACAAATATTGAAACTTTATAGTTCTGCACAAATAAACATGTTTTATTTTATTTGAAGTTCTGCGCAAACTCAATTGATTGATATTATAGATAGTGTGGACTTGACTGTATTGTTAGCTTTTTTAGAGGACTGTTCAAAACATGAGATTGAGTGAAGGTGTCTAGTATACATGTACTATTTACACAACGTGTCTCTTATTTATTTATTCTATTTTTCAAATATATGCATAATAATAATATGTTCATACCAAGAACTAAAACTCTACTCGATTGATTGATCAATACTAAATGGTTACATTTTCATAGGTGGTTTATTTGCACTTTGATTTAGACTACTGTCTCTTACCAGGATTTATGGTTACATTAAACTGTTCACTGAAGCAATTTGTCTGGTGCATGCCAGCCACAGGAGACAGGTAAGTAAATAATATAGTTTCTTTCACCATAACTACCAATTTATTGTCTCTAGACAACAATAATACAGATTTCTGAACATAGCAGTTTAGTTAGAAAAAAAGCCTCAAACAACAACTACCGCAACCATTAAACGTGTTATTACAAGTCATAAGATGCACTTTATTCATTGATGAAACAACTATATGGCTGTTACTTGAAAATATTTTGAAAGCATACATGAAAGGTGAATGTACTTTTTTAATTGTTCTTTATGAAAACTAATAAAGAAAGTTGTCTATTCGTTTAAAACTATTGTCGTTGCCATATATCATCTCAATCTGTATTGTTTGTAGATCAATCATGCAAGCTAATGGATTATTATTTTTTACTAGGACCCGTTTTTAAAATCGTGTTTTGCAGCCGAATATGCTACTCCTAAAATGACAAACAACAACAATAACAACTCAAAAACAAACAAATAAACAACAATATGAGATATCACTTCAATTTTTAGAGTCAGTAATATTGTGTATATCATTGGATTTAAACCGTAAGAAGTTTTATATTATATTATATTATATAGTTTTGTGTCGTCAAATGTTTTATCTGTTAGTTTGTTTTATAATAGATCACGTCAATATAATATATTTTCAAAAGTATTTATAAATTTTATCGATAAACTAATGTCACGGAGCTTGGTTCTTGTAAAGCAGGCTTTTATTTCAATTTTGTTATACGTTGTCGTAGATGACAACAGTTTAATTTATAATTCGCCAAAGGCGTGGATCCTTTTCGACTATATTGTTGGTGGGCCTGAAATTATCAAAGATTCATGATAAAAATATGTTTTAATGAACCAAAAACCATCTTCTCTATGAGAAGTCGACCGAACGTGTAATCGAATGGCACAAATGGCCGGATAGGTTAGTACTTGTCACGTTTTAGTAATATGAATAAAGTGCGTAGGTTAGTTTTGATTTCTGAGAAGGAACTGATAGTTCGGTTTAATGGGAGCACTAACTTGAATTTATGTTGATTTAAAGGGGACAGGATATATTAGACTAACATATAAAACAGAACAACACACCATTTTCTTGCAGAAGGCAATTATAAAATAGGGTTGTCCTTTGAAACCAATTAACTTACATAAAATTATTTGTCGCATAAAGATAAGATGTGTATGAATTCATTTGTAGTATGGCATTAATAAAATATTTCATAGCGCTGCCTGTTAGAAGTCATCAGACCATGCGTACAATTGTGTAGAGAGAGAGAGAGAGAGAGAGAGAGAGAGAGAGAGAGAGAGAGAGAGAGAGAGAGAGAGAGAAAGAGAAAGAGAGAAAGAGAGAGAAAGAGAGAGAAAGAGAGTAGGGAGAGGAGGGGAGAGGGAGGTAGAGAGAGAGAGAGAGAGAGAGAAAGGGAGAGAGACAGGCGGACAGAGAAGGAGAGAGAAAGAAAGATAATAAATAGATTTCAAAGCGGTCACTGTTTGCTTTTCTCTAATAATGTAATTTCTCGTCAGCGTTTTGGTTACTTTCGCATGCACGCTTAAAACCTTTGCTAGGTTAATTACGTTATAAATCTCCTAAGACCTCTTTATATATTTCTATCAAAATGTTTGAGAAAGTTTAGTCAGCAATGAAATACGTTCGAAGCACGAACACATCTAAAACCATGAAAAGTTGTTTTGTCCAAAATGTCGTAATTGTTTTTTTAAGAAAACTTTTTACTTGCACAGTTGATACTCTTTTTCAGCAACACGTTTGGCATAAAGATTAAGAATCTATACAGAGGTTATTTGTACTGTCTGAACAACTCCGACGTCTGCCAGAAAAATGATACTGTAGCGAGGGTACACGGATGTTAACAATATCAGACAAACATATTTCGATATTTACAAACTTATATATTTTTCCGAAGTTTATTTAGCTCTATGCGGTCATTTTGATGAGACTTTTCAAAGAAATCCCTGAACCGATGTTGGCTTGTTTTTTAATGTTTTATGAAAGTTAAAGTAATAAGTTACTTTAATATTAATTTTACAATAAGCAATTGAGATAGTTGCTTTAAATATGTTCCTTACAACAGTTATATAGATATTTTATGTATGTTTAAAGTGAAAGATAAATCTGATAATATGAAACGTTTAATAATTTTATAAAGTCTATTTTAGATAGTTTGAAGTGTATCTGCCTCAATAAGAGGTGAAATACCAGCTTACTCCCTGCAACATATATAATGATAAAAGTAATTCTTTAAATATAATGCAAAGATATTCACATCTTGTATCATTTTAAGTGCATATTTCTTTCTGGTGAGTTAATATGCAAGATTTGTTAAAATCAAAACCAGAGTTATCTGCATGAAGAATGACATCTGAGACGAGTATATATTATATTTTGAGATACCGTTGCCAAGAGTAACCAAGTAGGACGTCAGATCGGGGTTTATGTCTTAATTTAAATAATTTTCTTTCTGACATGGCCATGCCAAAATAATGCCCTTGACAACAGTGACAAAACTAGAAAAGGATAATACATTTATTGTAATGTACAGTGATTGTAACATATATTGGCTGTTTGAATGTTTTTAAGTAGTTGTATTTTGTAATAAGACTCAAATGTTTATGCTACGGTAACCAGGATCTGGTAAAAAACATAACGTTGTCGGCAGGATTCGAACCTGCGCGGGAAGATCCCAATGGATTTCTAGTCCATCGCCTTAACCACTCGGCCACGACAACAGTTATAAATAATACTACAATCTCATAAAGGTATGGTTTACTAAGTGAATCCACTGCAGATGCTGCTAACTGTAGCAATATTTGTTCTGATAATAAATGCCCTTGTTTGAAGGTCGTACTTACTCAGGCCGACGGAAATGTAACAGCTGTTTTACCCTTACTATTGAGTTTATCCGCTCTATAGAGAATGTAAAATGAACGCATTTATGAGTCAATTTTAAACTTTCCAGACATTTTTGCTCCTACAAAATTATAAAAAATAGTTTAAGTGCAATTTATTTTTAGCTTAATTTTTATCTGGATATTGTGTGTCCTAAAGTAAGTACAATAGTAATAAGAACAAGAATCGATGATTATGAGTGTTTTGTGTCAAGTAGAGGATGTTGCTCTGCATTGAAACACTATACACTAAGTGTGGCATAGCTATCAAAGTGTACATTTAAAGAAATATAGTGCTGCGTTTGTAGGTGTAAATGAAACATTGTCAATGTTTTTATTCAAGACTTTCATTAAGAAATAGTTTTACCTAAACTGTATTTTCATTTTGGGCTTAACATTGCCCGCGGCATTTTGCTATGTTTATTTATCCCATTGTTAAGTTTAGATTTTTTTATTAATATTAATTACTTATAAAAAGAACATGTTATATATTAGACCTTTTATATGCGATATGCGCCATTGATTATATTGAAAAAAATACCATATTTTAGTATAGTTCTGTATATTGGTTGCTTCACAAAGTATTTCTGTAATAAAAGTCAAGTTTGAACGAGCTTATTTGCATTACAGCATACTTGCCATTAATAGTTTTTGTTTTGCAAACGAAATGCTGATTTGTTATATTTTTAGCTGTTTAAACTACTCGCATTATTTATTTAATGTTGTATCTTTAGACCTTATTTAAAGAACTTAATTGACGTAAGTGTTCATTTTCTATCTCATGACGCATTCGGTCATGGCAACTTTGATGTTAGACACTCTTTTGCTTCAACTTATTGTAAAATGTATATTTCACCGTGTGTATATTCATAAATTTATCAAATTCATTCTGCCTAAGGCTTGTCCAGTTCAGTATTAGAACTATCAACTGAAGTCTGAAAATATGATGTTTTCATTTTCTCTCTCTATCTGGTGCTGTATTAATTAAGCCCTGTTTTAAAAGTAGCCATCGATGTTATTGATCCTTTTGCACAAATCAACCAACATCATGTTATTACGTATAAAGAAATATATAGTTTCCATGATCAAAGGTTTGTGTCATTCGAATCACAATTAATTACAATATCGGACATATCTTTCTTTAAATAAGATCTTAATTATTAATCGATTATATCCCTACTTTCATATGGTTATTCGTCGTTGTTATGACAACCTTAGAGAAATGCTCGTTCCATTGAAATTTTGCTACTAAGTAAAGAATAATGTGCAGTTAATGCGGTAGTCCAATTTAGACGGTTTTCAATTCACGTTAAAATGGAGTTTTATGGAGTTATACGATAACATTATATCACGAGATAAGTTTGGCGTAGCAAATTATGCTCAGGAAGCTTAGATAAATGTTTATTTTCAGACACTCTTTTTTCTAAGGTCGAAATTAATAAGTACTGGGATTCTTTATTCGTATGTTAATGTAGTTGCAATGTGATTTTATTTATGTGTAAATAAAATACTAAAGGGTTAATAACATATTAGGTCATTAAACGTTTGAGTGGAGGGCCCTGGGCTTAAAAGATCGAAACCCTCCGGATAGTGCCCATCTGAATACCTCAGTAAAAAAGCAGTGATCAATGTATTCTTCATCATTTTATATAGAAAACGAAATGAGCAGCTTGTTTCATCCGACATTAGTTTGTTCTTTTACCTATGGCCAACAATTTAAACAGACATGAAGCATGTACGTTTTTATTTTTCTATGAATTACGTAGAGTATAAATGACAATACAATTGTATTTATATGATAAATGTAGTCGGCTTACTTCTAGACAATATTAGTCATTAAGGTGTTTGTCTATCTTGAAGCAAAGACGCAAAAATGTTAGCACCACAGCGGCTAATAAAAATATGAAATTAGTCATGGTGTTAACTGTTTCAAAACCTGCAACTTAGCCATCAGTAATATTATGTTCCTTTCGCTTTCCTCTAATTGTTATAAAACAAGACGTGCATAAAATCTTAACTCATTTTAGAAACGTCTTCACATGAACAGTATGCTACAACTATTCTCTGCTCTGGATTTTTTTTCTTGGTTTAAATAGTTTATTTCATTTACGATCAACAATGTTTGTGTGGTTCCTCTAATCGAAAATATACCTCTCTCACTGCTAAACACTATGTGGACATTATTTTTCAATGACGTCACTACTTTCGTAATAACTTATCAAAGAAAACGTCAGCGCTTTGGACATTTTTATTCGTATAGATCGGTTTTCTTTTTATTGTTGGCATTTGAGAAACCCCTCAGGAAGTGCGAGGCTCGAGCTCTGTAGTACCGGTTTAAGAACTTCAGTTGGACCATATTATCGACTGACCGTTCCGAGGCGGTAACTATAGGGTTTGCTCTTTTTGTTAGATGACTCATCACAGATTTGTTCTTACTTTTTCATTTGGCTTACATGTGAATACCTTGGTCCTGTGCCTTTTCAAATTTAGGTATATGCTGCAATGCTCATAGAATGTTGTCATATATTGTTTTTAGTGATTTTCGTGTTAATAAACACTATTTTATGATTGCAGGGCAACTGCTCGAATAATTGCTTTAGTCGCTGCTGGCAGAGGTCACGGAATATAAAACGAAAGATGTTTGATTATACAGCCAGATATGTATGACAAAATAGCATCTTAATCGGAGCAACATATAAAGAACTGGTCAGGTTAAATGGTTTCTAAAAAGCGACTGTACACTTTCTTTGAA
>CM017559.1:49987054-50139554 GCA_007844125.1 Sinonovacula constricta | reverse complement strand
ATAATAAACACTGTATCTATGGCGTTTCTAAATTAGCATTGATGTTAATTTATTACTATTTGTCGTATGTTTGTCACGATGAAATGTCTCCTTCTCTACTCATAACCATGTTCTTGTCAACAACCTATAGATGACAAAATTCTCCCTTTTTGCGTACATTGCAACTTGCTTTAATTCAGTCACGACAACATCATAAATGTATTATTCCTGACATAACTAGTATGCAGTGTATTGAAGAATTGTAGCAAACGTATTCACTCTTCCGTGAGCTTTGACCGTTCTATCAACCGGTGTAAAACTTCTATGTTTAAGCAAAGAAATCAGAGATCACTTATCCTTTGATTGGTGAATACATGTCATTTACACCTTATGACAATGTAACGGTTGATGAAACTGTTTACTAGAGGATTTAATGTTGTTGTTTTTTAAGTAAAACATAAACGGATCGATTAAAATATTTAAAATATAGACACATGTATATGGAAAAGGCACTAACTGACTAGGCAAGTAAGTTTGCAGAGAAGACAGAGATGTTCTGGCATTTGGCAATAACAGAAACTGCTCATACAGAATCCTGAAAATATGCAAAGCCTTTTCACAATATGTGTTTCGATAAACGGATTAAGGATACAATTTGTTTCCATAAAACAGTTATTGATTGGTGGACGATATATGCTCCAGTTGACGTCACGCATACACTCGTAGATTATTGCTTAATATACCCCGTTTGATCTTCTATATGTTACAGTTTGATTCATGTCTATTCTGACAGCCCTTAAATTATGACATTGTTTCTAGAATAATGATTATTCCTTTTAACACTGCTTTTTAAAATATCCGGTCATTTTGTTTGTCGACATTATAAAAGGTTGCGAAATTCACCAAAAGAAAATGTCATACATTTTCGTAAACAGATACAAATAAAATTAAAGGTTGTTAACTGTATCATATTCAATAAAAACAATGAAAACTGCAGCCAGCGGGAAGCCTTCGATTGATCAGTTCAATCACCATTGAAAGTAGTGGTTCGTTCAAATTGATTAAGTTAGGTAACCTTTTTTAACCTTAAGTTACCTTTTTGTTAATTGAAGTTTTGGACGTAGTGGATTCCAGCATAAAAAAGACATCAGCAACGCTAAGACGTGAGCATCGGGAAAAGGGTTTAATTGAACTACACGAGCTGATAACGATGGTAGATATGATCTTTATGTCTTAATTTTCAGGAGAATACCGACAATCATATTTCCTTTCTAAAGCATGTATATGTATTTATTGCAATCGCATGAACACCAAAAGTTATAGGTTATAAGCATTTATAAAATACCAATTCCTTCAAAGTATATTCAAATGTTTTATGAAAGGAAACTGTTAAGCCTCTGTTATTAAGAATTGGTAGAATTTGCAATGTTGTCAGTACTGCCTACACACGAAAACTCTCAGGGCTGCGAGAGAAAGAGATATTGTGGCGATAGACAACTGTCCTTGCACTGTGTCATATTGGTTTGCAGAATCTTTTAAAACTTTTAAAATACAAATGAATTTAAGTATATAAACATTAATATTACGACATGTTTTGTTAAAAAATATGTGAGAACGTTTGTAACATACTTGGGTGAATCAAATTCGTACAGCAAACCCAAACATTTGAACTAAATATAAATATTCACTTCGAGTTTCAGTTTTGCGTATTCTTCTGGATATTATATACCATGCGATAGATAGCTAAAAGTTAAAAGTTCCGTTATCTATCTTGAAGACTGCCAAGTAAATAATAAACAATTTTATATCTACCCCCGTTTTACAGTCTGTAGACTTACCAGCATTAATGTTTTATATAAAAACCATGCTTCATAACATGGCTTTGTTTATCTGACATCCTAATAATATGTTATAGCATATCACTAGACAAAAGGATATTTTTCTCGCAAATACAAAAATATTGCTAATGATATCATTTTAATGTAGAATGAATCTTTGTTGTCTGAAGTTTTTTATTGTTTACCTTTATTTTTGGTTTAATCTTCGTTTTGTCTGTTAAGTTTAATGGTATTGTTGGTGCATGATGATTGGTGCATGAATATCCCATACTTGGCTTGGGGTAGAATCACCGTAGCCTTTTGTAATTTTCATAACATAGCATGCTGATATTCATATTAAACATATCGAACAGGAATATTATATTTGCTTAAATTCAAAGTTCTATGTAGAAATAATGCAGTAAAAAGAATTTCTAATATATTGTCCATTGTTGCTGTAATGGACTGGAAACACAGAAAACTAACTTTTTCAGCAGGGAATTCTTTGTCAATCTTTTATAAATATTTACAAAAATATTGCTTTCAGTTTGTTTTGCCGCTTTCTGGATGCAGCAGGCGAACTCTTACGGAAATCATTAGTAAACGATGTCTTCATCTGTTTTCAGCATTAATGATTGGCATATAAGGGCTGGAACACACGAAATGTTTTATCCACGTATGATTTGATTGACACGTGTGTCAATGGCATATCTACATATGTCATTGGGTGAACACACTGTATAAATTCCTATATATAATGTATTTAATATAGTAATATTTAGGTAACCGTATTTAAACATATAATAATTTTGTGGACTGTGAATATAAAACACGTAATTGATTCTATCTGTAATTGCGCGAAACAACCAAGGAAATGTCGTTAAGATGTTTCCTTAATTAAAAGGGGCATATAAAAGGAGAACCGGTTCCAGTGCGAAAACTTTAACATGCGCATTGACATAAGCAGTAATCAAGGCTTTTTACACAATATGTTTTTTTCATGGTCTTCAGCGATAGCAAAGGCACGTATACACTCCTACCTTCCATCGTGTCAGATTTTTCCCATTAGAGTACAGTTAAGTCAAGACGATTTAGGCATAATTTGTATTTTCAGGAAAACGTCAGAATACCCAGTCATATTTTAGAAGGAATATTTATTTCGAAGTCAAAACTAAAAATGTAATGTTTCACCTTAATAGTTTTGGTAAGAAAATTATAATTTTAAGAAGCAAATTGATCAGTATTGATTTCCTAAAGCGATCGATGACACATTTAGATGTTTTTATTACACTCATGATGAATTTTATTGCATATAATCTGATTTCTTATATAACTTAAAACACGATATGTTAGGAAGCAAGTTTATCACAAAATGTATATTTTATAAATATTGTGTACCCTACAATATGAACTTCCCATAAGAATAATAATACATAAATTTGTTGATATAAAACATTCCAGTCAAATTAACCTACAGGATTATTTGGACTATGGGAAATATATGATATACTTTGCAAACTGTTGTTAGACGCAATCTAATAAAAAAAGCCATTTACCGTGCCTAATTGCTAATGTTTATGCCTTGCACTTTATTTTAAGAACATACTAGGATGTAAACATTTGGTTGATGTATAAATTTCATTCTTTTGATAAGAATCTTACATAGTTTCAAGTTAATACATGCAAATGTAGACTTATTTGCATTTAAAGGAACTTGTGCCATTTTTTCATCAGCTTGTTACATTAAAGTCTTAAATAACTAAACGAACAATACTGGGTTAAAACTTGAAATACATTTAATCACATTATTTGGCACAATGTTGGTATCCTTGTAAGAAACATTTTTGTTTTGTTTAGAGTGGAGTTTGTCTCTCATAAGCAAAGTATTATTTTTTGTAAACACACACACACACACACACGCACGCACGCACGCACGCACGCACGCACGCACACACACACACACACGCAGGTTATTACAATACGTTTTAACTAGTTGTCGCCTAAAATTTTTTTTCAAATACAAATTTGAATCTGGAGTATAATTGTCATTATATCATTACATACTATACCAATTTTAGCGAACAAAACAACTATCATTACAATATTATTTTAATGAGACAACGGCCGATTGTCAGCATGTTGGCAAAAAAAACGGCCCTGGTCGCCTTGTCCGAAAGACATTATTTGCGTATAATCAACACTCAGTTCAGCTCTGCTCTATAAAGTGTTAGCGTGTTTATCGGGTTTATCGTCCCGCCAACAATATTTCATTTATCTGGAGACAGTGTCCACTTGAAGCAGATATAGTGCTACTTTCATTGTGTATAGCATGCCGTGAACACCTAGCTTGATACCCAGTCACGTTATCCTGACACTGGGCTTACCAGTCGTAGAACTACTCCTATAGTTGCTTGAGCTTTAGCAAAGGAGCTAGCTTTAGCACTACCATATCTTGTTACTTTGGTATGTCGCGACCCGGCTTCGAACCCGGGGTCTCCCGCAACCGGAGCCTACGCTCTACCGATTGCGCTAAAGGTCAGGTGTGCCTTATACATGTATACATATATTATATAAGCCAGACACGACCTGGTAGCGCAATCGGTAGAGCGTCGTCTCTCTCTTACTCTCTCTCTCTCTCTCTCTTTCTCTCTCTCTCTCTTTACGACAACCTCAATTTTTGAAATATCAGATGAATCCCTCCGTCGTATTTACCTATCATATAACATACACAAATCGTATTTGTTTTGTTGTTTCCTTTATTGGAATAAGCATCTGTCAAGAAATCGTGTAAAGTCGTCTGTAAAGCAGTCTGCGTTGCAATTAAAACGCTCAAAACAGAAACAATGAACATGGTGTTTGAAAAAACATCAACTCATATACAATGTTTCATGCTATTGCGTCAATTATAGCATTTTGTTTTCATAGATATTTTATTCAAATAAAATAGTTGATATAAATAAATGTTTAACCTTCTACTCACAAAGTTATTCATCGTTTGAATGGCAATGCTTAAGCAAATGCTCGTTCTTTGCTATTGAGAATTATATTTTAAATATTTCTCTGTGGACAGTTTTTGTTGACAGATGTATTTCAACATATTTGCGTGATTATATAAGGTTATTTTATGTAAGCGTATTTCTTATTTCTCTTAAAATATTCGATGATAAATCAGCATGCAGTTGTGCTAACACTATTTTTGGATCGTTAAACTGTTATTTTAGACTATACACGCTCTTACATGTTACATGTCTATAAATATAGCATAGTGTTAGTAAACACCATGACACAAATTAACAAATGATAAATAACTAATTGACGCAATAAGAAAGACAAAAGTAGCAATAAAACATTGATATAGTAAACCATGTATAAAATGTGTAGGAATGGTCAACGGTGCGGTTCGGTTATTGAGCAGTCAATCAGTCAAGCAGAATATGTTATTTTATGTAATTTTACATGCTTTTGATATTGATAAATAAGCATTGCATACCTTCAATGGAGGTATATATCACTTATTTGGTTTCGTCTTGGTAAAGAACATTACTAATTCACAATTGCGATAAATAATAATAAAAAAATCCAATATTTTTTTTACAGTCTCTCACGATCACAGCACATACACTTATTGTTTTATTCATTATTTATGATACAATATAATAACTTAGTGCTAAGTGTTCTTAAAACATTTCTTTTAAATAACATATTCTTCAGAATGGGGTACATTGGTGAAATGGAAATTGTTTTCCTTGCTAGATAATATCCGAGGTATTCCAAAGAAGAGGTAGTTCCTTTTAGTTGAAATTATTGGACTTTATCGAGTGGTCCTTTGTAGATATTGACATTACACACAGTGAAATATCTTACTTTTGCATAAATATAAGCTTAAAATCCATTTAAATACTTACAGAGATATGTTATTTAAATACTTACAGAGATATGTTATTTAAATAAGAAATGGAAGTGTTTATTGATGATTGTTAACGTGGAGTTCATAAGAAAGGCGGATAAGTCAAGATACACTCCAAAGAGCACAAACATAAAAACCGAGTAAAACTTATATAAGAACCTACCTGCATATAGGGATTTTTCAGGCGAGTCTATTCATTAATGTCTCTCATTTATTCCAGCCAAAACAAATGCAATAAATAAAAAAGTTTGAATATAACTGGAATATAACACAATATCTTTTTACACACAATTGTAAAAGGAAAAGTAATATGGCCTGAATATGTATTGAAAGTGCCTCTAGGTTTTATCAACTGTTTATTAGTTTGTATGGTCAAGACATATTTTCAACCAAACACTTGTGTTTGCGCAAACCTGAGATATGGGAAAATAAATATTATTTAAGGATATATTGTGTATGCACAGTTTTGGAAGGCAGCTACAATACTTACACATGCGGATATTTGTTTAATATTTTATAAGTAATTTATTGTCCAAATGTAATATGTTAATACATTGTATAAGAATAAAGAAGCGTTTTTTTTTTTTTTTTTTTTTTTTTTTTTTTTTGCGAACATGAAAAAGCTTTAAAACCGAGACTTCCGATGTAAAATATAAAAGCTTGCATAAGCAAGCATGGTATTATAGTCCAAATAGGACAACATGCTACCCTGCGGAACAATGAAAACAGATCGACATGACAACATTTTTATATTGTTTAGGTAAGCGTTTTTGTTAAACTGTTTCAATACAACAGCTTGAAGAATAAACGGTTTGAGGAATCCAATACTTATCAATTTATAAATACAAATAAAATGAAAACCATTTAAATATATACCAATTTATAAAAACGCTTTTACATAAAAATGAACCTATTAACATTTCATAATTAAAACAAAAATGTTTTCATAATTCCGTCTGTCATGACTGATATCAGTACACCAGTATTAATTTCATTAATGCAATACATTTATCATTATGCATTTATAAATAATCTCTCGATGTTAAACAAATAGTCATGAAACACAGGCATGTAATCTATCATATACCTTAAATCTGAAACACTATACATTACTGGATGTCTGAGTTCCTGTTTTTTTTTATTTCAGTTTGTTAAATTTGTTCTTGGCAGTGACACAACTCTCCCAAAATTTTATGTTTCTCTATGTCTTCATGTCTGCACGATATAACAACAACAACAACAACACACAACACAATTATTCTTAATTTTTAGGGTTATCGGTATACTTGTCCACGTTTGAGATTGTTAACAAATAAATTATTCACAATTAAAAATAAATAAGTCACAAATGACAGCACGAGTTCTACCAATATGATGATTTTTATAAGCAGGAGAACACAATTACCAAAAAGCCAACATTGCAATTAATCTCAAACAAATACATCTGGAGTTATGGGATTTTGAATATTGTATGATAAAAATGAAATTGTGAATGTTTGTATGTTTCAATTAATGGCTGCTATTATCAAATGTAAGTGATAGGTTATTTTGCTGCTGTTTTTGTTACATCCCATAGACACAGTTACGGTCAAATTGCCGACGTCTAATAATAAGTGAATGAAGATCCTAGATCTATATCTAACTAGAATCACCGGCGTGCCGTTTATTGGCTAGAAATCCATCTTACATGAAAGTTCTTTCCCTACATTGTACTCGAACCCACACGCTGAGGGTCTAAAAAATTACAAGTCGGCGAATCTAACCGCTCAGCCTCGGGCCCTCCCGTAAATGACAGTGTTGTAACTTTTGTATTTATGTATATAATATATGTTTAGAAGATGTGTTTTTTTTCAGCGGAATAAGGTATTGGTTTCCAATGCGTTTTTATTTCAATTTATCACATAACAAGTACGGTGACCATAATTTGCATACCTCTAATCGCTTAAAGGGTTAAACAAACACCACCCAAACAGCGCTTGTAAACGCTTTGTTATTTAGTATGCTGTTTAAGAAAGAAATATTAAGTGCCTTATTGTTATTATTATTATTATTATTATTATTATTATTATTATTATTATTATTATTATTATTATTATTATTATTATTATTATTATTATTATTATTATTATTGGTCTGATACAAGTTCATTATGTATAATTTTCAAATTTTTTTAACAGAACTTTTGTTTTCTCTGTAATTATCATTACGTTTATATTTAAATTGGTTAGATCTAGGGTTTTCCACAATTGCAGCATTGAAATACTGTTTGCAACAATTCACGAATCTGAAGCTTTTATCTAGCATCATACCATAGCTACAGATATGTATGTTTATATCGAATTCAAAAAATGGTGTAAGATTACCCATGTCTAGACTAATAGCATGGATTTCGTTATTGAGCCTGAAGATTAAATCTATGACCGGTGACAATATTTAATACAAGGTAAAATCACCTCCTTGCACCAGGCAACCTATCTTACCGCTGTGCACTTAGTAATTCGTACTAATTTTGTATTTAGTTTTCCCAGATCCGGATAATTTCTTTTTATAGTGTTTACTACCGTTTTTAGTAAATTTGTTTGATAATACAATTTTACAACTTCACAGTTATATCCTGTTGACGGCGCCATAACTTAAACAGTGCAGCAAGAAATGACGTCATTTATGACGTCATGACGTCAACGTATTTCCCGTACTTTATGTTTGTGTAAAAATATTTTTTTTGCCTTTAAAAAGATATATAATTTGCTATTATAGATAAACAAATATATAATTTATGTAACTTTGTTACAAGGGCAGATATTATGAAACACCCTGTATAATGGCATCCTCACATACTCGGGTCTTATTATTTTACGTACCTATGTACTCCTTTTGGTGTTTCGGAAGAATGTATAACAATGTCCGCAAAGGTGCAATTATCATGCAAGAAAACAGGAAAACAAAGTAATGTAGAATAAATAGATCAATCCATGAAACAAATCCACACGTTTTTGTGCGTTTCACAACTATGGGTTTGAAATGTCAAAGACGGGTCTTTGCATTATGAATAAAGTTGTTTTGATAGAAAGTTAAAAGCTACATCAAGCATATACCTGTTAAGCAATATCTATTTCATTTATCATCGAAGTTGACACTGGGCACATTTTTACTTTTTACAATTTTAACCTGGTTGTCTGATTTTATGCATTCACATACTTTTCTAGAGTTGTAAACTTCGTTTCAATTAAAACCTCATTAAACTTAACAAGCTTAAATGCACGACTTCCTTGTTTTAAGTAAATTTATAGTGTATTATTTATTTGAAGGAAAAGGCACAAACATTTTAATAAAATTACGACAAAATTAAATAATCTCGTATATTCGTATATTGAGATCCGTTTTGTTAGTTGCCCTTTTTGTTTGACATTTAATCTAAGCTTAGATATGCCATATACAGGTTATACGGTGTCTTACACCCCCCCCCCCACCCCCCACCCCGTAGGTCGCAAGTGCACATAGATAAAAGTTCATACTAGTTCTTTCAATCTAAAGTACCAATTAGCCTGCTTAAACCGCAGACATCTACATCTTTGAAAGGTTAAGACATAATTGGAATGTCTACGTAAAATAAAAAAAAAGACGGCGACCTGCCCTACTGACTTCTGATACGTCTCGTTAATACCCACACTTCGTGATATCCCTCTGACTTAAGTAATTTAGTAGGTTCGAGACAATCATGGGAATGTCTCTTTTAACAAATCTCTCAGCGCGATTGAAAGCAACACCAAGGAAAATATACGAATATATATGTGTGTGTGTGTGTGTGTTTGTGTGTGTGTGCGTGTGTGTGCGTGTGTGTGTGTATGTGTGTGTGTGTGTGTGTGTGTGTGTGTGTATAATATATATATATATATATATATATATATATATATATATTTTTATATTTATATATACATATATGTATATATATATTTATATATAAATAGATGTATAAATAGACGAGATATAAGGTAATATAAGGTTATTGCAAGCAACCATACCAAGCTCACGTAAAAACAAGATTCTAGATCTAGTTATACACAATAATTACAGAGGCATCAACACTATTAAATAGATTGAAACTATTGTGTTCATAATATATAAATATTGCGAATCTTTATCAACAGGTCTATCGAGTATAAATAAAATCATTTGTTTGGCACTTCAAGTACAAATGAAATCACATTGAATGAATCGCTCACTTAAACTTAGTTTCAACCCTCTCTAAATATACGAACCATGCTGGGTTGGAATTGATACATATGAAAGTCAGTTTCAATAGCTGTTACTATAAGTTAATATAAGTAAACAGTAATATTTATTAATATTTTTAACTTGCAGTGTTCTCTCGCGTTATACATTACCACATTGTAAGCGCGTATATGTCAAAACTCAGATCCAAAGGTACTGATATGAATGAAATTGTCTCCCTTGTGTAACAAAACATGTTTCCATCAATAAAATAAATGTCAACGGATGCTATCAGGTAACAAAAATAATCAATTGAAAATATGATAACTTTGCCACGATGTTTCAAATATTCAGTAAAAAGGTTTTGTGGAGATATTTTTTTTTGTTCTGACGCGATTCAACATGTTCACGAATAAGGATTTAAACACAAATGGTACATGATTTTCAAAGGGACATTATACATTTTTTTTGCCGCTCCTTCTTCATTTCCGAATGTTTGCATGTCATCTAGCACTTGATATACATATAATATTGCTTGTATATTATAATGTCAGTCAATTTTTTTTATATTTTAATGAAAAAGATGTCCAGAGACAATAGTGATGTTTATAAGAAGGATATTTCAGCGAAGTTAAACATAGTTTACGTAAGTTTACAGTGTACGGACAGAAAGTAAATTCAAGTTCTATCTAAGACTTAAAGGGTTAGAAATTGTGACAATGCGATAAAAAACGTCTTACTCTCATAGTGTAGAATAATGCAGCGAAAAATATAAAATGATAGAACTTAAATATATTATCTCTCTCAAAAGTCTTCCAAAAAACTTTCGACAGCGAATACTACATCGACTTATACATATCTTACTGATATAAAACGGACGTACAAATTTGTATAAAGGAGGAGCAGGACTCGAACCTGCACAGAGAGATAGCAGTGGACTTCTAGTTATCGCCAAAACCACACGGCCACAACAACTGATTGACAAATAAAAACCAATAAAGCTGTAATTCGTTTCGATATTTGTATTGCCTTGTGTAGTTTGTCAGCATTTTCCTAAATATAAGTCAGCAATGACCTTTGAGCTGTTACGTTTGGGCATATCTTCTACTACCACTACTACTACTACTATTATTATTATAATTGTTATTATTATTATTATTATTATTATTATTATTATTATTATTATTAATATTAATATTGTTATTGTCATAATTGCATTTAATTATTATTATTATAATTGTTTTATTGTTATTATTATTGTTATTATTATTATTATTATTATTATTATTATTATTATTAGTAGTAGTAGTAGTAGTAGTAGTAGTAGTAGTAGTAGTAGTAGTAGTAGTACCATTATTATTGCCACTATTATTGTTAATAATAATAATAATAATAATAATAATAATAATAATAATAATAATAATAATAAATAATAAATAATAATAAAATAATAATAATAATAATAATATTACTATTATTAACATTATCGTTGTAATTATTATATTTTAAAATTATAATCATAATTATAATAATAATTATTATTATTTTAATATTATTATTATTAATATCATTATTATTATTATTATTATTATTATTATTATTATTATTATTATTATTATTATTATTATTATTATTATTATTATTATTATTATTATTATTATTATTATTATTATTATATGTGAAATTGGCTTTATTAAATAATCAACAGTTATTTCGTTTGTATTTGGCATTTTTATTTTTTCATGTATTTTACAGTATTTTTTTTAAAATCATCGTTTACAATCACGAGAATCTCGCGTGACAATAGAATACACGTATTTCATGTAAGTCAGGGAAAACAAACTATTGAATACGTATATTTTTTATTAAGGTTCTGGAACTGTAATGGTGACCTTTCACGATCCTTATAATGATACTTTTTCTTGAATCTATACTATAAAACACATCATATGGATAAGTTTTAAAGGAAGTTTACCGTTTGTAACTTAAGTTATGTGCATTTTTATAAAGTGAACCTTGATTTTCAAAAACACCGTAAATTGTGCTGGAACAAACAATGAAAAAGTACTATTTT
Source organism: Sinonovacula constricta (assembly GCA_007844125.1). NCBI lineage: Eukaryota > Metazoa > Mollusca > Bivalvia > Cardiida > Solecurtidae > Sinonovacula > Sinonovacula constricta. The sequence goes on along the minus strand of CM017559.1, from coordinate 50,127,565 downwards.
TTCAAATTCTACTGTTCTATATTCAAATTTTAACCAATTTTCATATTACACAATCATGTCATGATAAATCAGAACAATAAGATCACACTTTCGACAAATACTTAATATAAAAATACAGAGCTTTGCATACATGTACCCCCAAGCAAAAACCCGAGATTTTTGGATGTGTTTACAAATCTACTCTATCTATAAAAGCAAATATCTCAAGTTTGAAGCTAGTTAGACACAAACAACTAGTTTTAAAATTTTCTACAATATTAACTGCCCATAATATGAGATGTTAAAGGCACTTACCGTTCTAATAAAATATATAAGAATTTGTAAAGGTTAGTATAAGGAAACAGCAAGATAATTTATAGCGGAAAATAACGTCAAAATGGTCAATTACAGTTTATACTTCTTTATACAAAAACAAATCACCTACAGTTGGCATTGGAGATGGAAATATGTATGTAAAACTCTGCATTATCACATGAAAACCTTCTTTTTACTGATTTTGGCTGGCATTCCGACAGGACGATCTTTTCGATGGTGAGTTTTTCCATAAGGAACAATGTTTACATTTGCACAATCTACATTTTGACATCTAACATACAAATATCCTTCTAATCTTTTTTTCAACTCTCCTACAACAGTGTGCATCGTAAGTGGAATGGGCCCGAGAAAAACATTCGGAACATGACTGAAAACTTGACATTAAAACTTCCAATTCACCAATTCTTCGTCTATGTCTCGCGGTTAACATGCAAAGGCAAATTTAAATCGCAAACACAAGATGAAACAGTGCATTTTTCACCTGTACACAGGGAACCAACAATATAGTTATGATCCACTTCAACTTTACATGACTTTGTTGTCGGTAAACCACTATTTTTACAATATCGCCCTCGACATTTTGGAGAAATAGGTTACCAATGTCATGCAAATTCTCTATCACGTGGTGAAAAATTACTAAAAATAACAAATAAGAAACTTGACGACTAAAGCTATTCAAATAAAACCGGATCATACCAAGTGCCGATGTTAACCGAAGTCAGTTCCAGAACCTTAATTAAAATATTTATACAACATTAAAATCTGTAGAAACGCATGTGTAGTGTTTTAAAATATATATAAATGCACAAAAGTGAATTATGGGGGACTCGAACCCACCACCAATATGAACATCTTAGCCCACTTGCAGGATTTATTAACAGCGAAACATGGTTCAATCCCTTTTACATAGACGTCTCCAAATTATGTCAATCATTCCCGGCTCAATGCTCGCGGTTGACCTATACAGTGAAACTTCGTTATCTCGGTCTTGGATAAGTGTGATATCGTTATATATGTCAATTCGAACTTGGTCCCAATTTTCACTTCTTTACATATAATGTAGTAAAGTGTTATTTTCTGTTAATATGAATGTCTATACGTTGTTATTTCTTCATTACTCGACCGTACTTTCTGATCCCGACAAAATTAAATTTTATTACATTTAATTTTATGCGATCATTTGACTAAGTATGACGTCTTAACACCACGTATACATTTTAACACATCCGAATGATTTTGTAAAGGTGTACAAAGTTGAAATTTTGTTATTAATCTACGACGATGTAATATAATAAACAACATTATTAGCTTAATATTCCTGTCCAATCAGCAGCCAGTTATTTGTAAAGGTGATGTTGTTTGAATTCAAGTTTAACTTCCGCTAAGCCAAAGGGGACGTTCTCGGCATCATTCGAACAAGAATATATGACAAAGTCCTATGAGCATTGCAACATATACCAAACTCCGAAAAGGCACAGAACAAAGGTATTTCAAATCCAGACCGAGGTCACGGAAGATTCTAAATGGATTTAAACCCAGTTATTAACCACTCGATCACGACTACAACTGTTTTCTTCTCGCGTACTGGGATTGAACAACATATTACATTGCCCACACATATAAAATTTAACATATCTTTATTCTGTTTATCTTGAAAGTGCACAAATTATCCAATCGGTATACAATAAGTACAAACGAAACAAAATGCATGCATATTTTCTAAATAGCATTACATTTTATTTTTATGTCTCAATATTGATGTACTGAATCTAAACAATATCACCATTTTAATATTGTTTTGCTTTTCTAAGAAGAGGCATCTTATAAATGTAACGTTGTTCTATTGGGTAACGCATGTCTTCTTTTACTTAATAGTCAGAATATATGACAAAGTCCTATGAGCATTGCAACATATACCAAACTCCGAAAAGGCACAGATCAAAGATATTTCACATGCAAGCCAAGCGAAAAGTAAGAACAAATTAGTGATGAGTCATTTAACGAAAAGAGCAAACCCGACAGTTACCGCCTTAGTTTTTTACACCCTAATATTCACTTACGACTTACCTTGTACATTCAGACGACTGTTTTTGACCATACGGTTTGCATGTTGTCATTAAAAACCGATTGAAATAAATTTCACATAAACAATCATCTTAGCAAATAAACGTCGTTGATCTAAGACTTTGGACTCCATTGCGGTGGGTCCCAAGTTCGAACCCCAAAACTGAACCTGTAATGATAATATTTGAGCAATACTATTTGCTGCGCATTGCTCCAGTATTCAGTACCTGAGTACTGGTTCTACCTAGGAAGTGGCAGTTGAGAGGAATTAATATAAGTTGAAATAATGTGTTTCCCAATCGACTTTATATAAACAGATTAAAACGATTTTACCTTAGTCGTATTCCGTGTCATATTTAACCTGTCCCATCTGAATATAGTATGGCCATCGTTGTTAGCAGTAGAGATGACATGGATCAAATCATGTACTCGGTGCTGAAATTATTGGTCCTAAAAAGTTATGATTACGAATTTTAATGATACTTTTACATTAACAAGCATATAAAATAAAAGATAAAAAGTAACATAGTACAGTGTTAGACCTCTCATCTTATCGTGAAAACAAACTCAAATCTCTTAATTGATCGTTTTTGTTTTCCTCCAGTTTTATGCCAGTAGCTTAAGTTCACAAAAGCCTGATAACATAGCGATTCAATATTTCCCACAATTGTTAACAGTTTGAATCACATGTGTGTTTGTTCTTTTTACCTTGACAAACTGCTGGCAACTTGTCGATATGCGGAAATGTAGCTTTCATTTCCGAAATGAAATTCTTTAAAAATGATCTGTCATTCTCGTTTGAATAATGACAACTTCGTGTAGCGACCAATCATTTCAACAGTATAACAGATTGAACTGATTTACTTGGCCCAATCACGAAAGTTTTACCCCAGATTACAGAACAAATAAGTGCATTAAAAATTCGAAACGTAATAAAGGATTATATAAATATCTAAATAACGTATTCATTTTTTCATTGCTTATGATAAATAGTAGTGTCATCAGAGTGGCACGTTTTTACCACTTTGCAATAAAAAGGCGACAATGCAGCCGGCATTGTTGAGTAAACATTTTGTGACTAAGCTAAGCAGTAATGTAACAAGATAAACATTTGGCTATGTATAAAGTGTAAATGCAGTAACGTAATCAACAATAGTACTTCATTGATAAAGAATAGTTGTGCTCACTGGTTTTGTATATACATACAGTCCTGGCACCGTACCAGTTGTCCAAAACATCGTATATTATTTCTATCGTAAACGTATCGTCTAGTAACGTAACGTATCGTGTAACGTAATAGGCCTATCTTAAAGTAACGTAACGATCCATATCGTAAATGGCACATCGTATCGTAACGGAACGTAACGCTTATGACAAAACCGTGGTATCGTAACGGAACGCATAGTATGGTAACGTAACACAAGGAAAATTGTACTGTGCCTTCACATAATTTCTTGATACAAAGATACATCTATTGTGACATTTTTCTAATGACATTATCATGCTCATACAAAAGTTCACTGGAAATTTAAATGCCACAATAAATGCTTCACAAATACAAAAAAGAAGTTTATGGTTCTAAACAGAAACTTAACTATATATTTAATTTCCGGTACATGCATACCATAGATGAGCAAATAAAAATTGCACACCTTCGAACTTATTACTTGAATGACAATATGCGTAGATGGAATATGAATGGACGTTTAGGAAAATATTCGTGAAAACTAGGATTCTGGTTATTTGCCTACGCTTTTATGGAAATTAAAGATCAGTAAGACGTAACTGGAATAAACATACAGCTCTATGCCAGGTTATGAAAAAGAGGTTTGTCTCAGATATGGGATTCGAATGATACGGCTCATATAAAATTAATAAATAATTGAATCGTGTGGAATCATCTCTGATATTCCGACAAGTTAATTAATTGTAAAGCTAGCTTACCCATGTCATCGCTGGGCACCATCAACACTGATATAGTATCTTCGCCAATTATTTTATCGCCAAAATTTTATACACATGTGTGCGAATTTAAATAAACTAGAAAGCAATTAAGTGCTCGACGGACATTTAATAAAAGTACGTTCGCAAGTGTAGCAAACAAATTAATATAAAGCCACTATTCTTCTGCCAGTGATGTGATCAAACGTTTAAGGTGTGAATGTGTTTGTCAAAGCAATGTGCTAGTATCATAAATAACTGTAAACATCTGACATCATGCCCTCTTAATTTCCGTACATTTTCCAGCCCTGCCAATCAAGTGCACGTGTGTTAATTTCAATTAATTGGTGACACTTTTATGACACCACTAATCTTAAAGGAAGTAAGATTTTTAGCCGTTCGTTATGTTGATTGGTTTGATCCTTAACGTGTTGACCGGAGGTGTTAATTGGTCTGTTCTTAAATCGATTTCCTCTTATAACGAAATGGTCCTTTGTAAGTCTTTTTAGAATGATGAAGCCATTTACATACTCTCCTGAAATAACTAGCGCACATCGGCATGTACCTTGACAATAGTATGGGTACTGAAAAGAATACCGTTGGGGCAACAATAGAAAATGATATAATAGATGGTTATCGATTTTTCACCAAGATGCGCGCGCACCTGTTTGTCCGCCATCTTTGTGGTAAGGTGAATCAACATATCAGTACCGTGAAAGCGCACTTTTGTTTATAATTACCCATTACAGGCAAGGAAGACAATGATTAAGCCTTGTAGTGTTGTGAAATGTCACAAAATATATAATCAGATTTCTTTTTTTCTCATTACCAGCCGTCAGTACAAACCAAGGGGAGAGGACGAGAAAACTTTCGGGCGTCTTGCTTTCGCGCTTGAACAGAGCATTCATTGTAGCTAAGCGTTTTAAGTGTTTGGATTGCATTAAAAGTCGAAAGAAAATATGTCTGTGGAAGTATGTTATAATGTTAATAGCTATTTTGTTGTTTATTTTATTGTTATTATTAAGATACAGATAATTAACAAACAATTAAGAAATATATTGCTTATTTACTAGTCCTAAATAAACTAAAAAGCTACCAACAGTATCGATAATTTCCATCAAGGTCAATTTTAGACAAAATGTTGTCAGCATGTGCCCCTCATGATGCTTGATGCACAAAATTTACCCCCAGATATTTGACCCTTGAAAATTTTGACTGAGGAATCAATGACCATTGACGTTTATAGAACGCCGTGTATGTGGTTGTAATGTGGTATCCGACAGTTTGCTAATATTGTACCCATGTAACAACACATGTTACTTCTATTCTGGGAAATTTATACATAATGCTTGAATAAACTTTAGTTAAAGTGAAGACTGTTATTACACTAACTTTATTGTTCGACAGTGTGAATCTTAAAAATATCGCATTAAATGTCCATTTTTTTTAAATAGGCACGTTGATGATTTCAGGTTATCTCAGATAGGAAAAACCTATTTGTAATGACAGGCAATGTGTTATGCTTTACATTTTACATGGCTGTAATAACAAGGTTGGGCGGTAAATTCAACCCCCGGTATTTACCTGCTAGAAAATACTCCACAAAGTGACAAATACAACTATGATTTTTTTTTGCCTTAAAATACTGCAGAAATCTTAATTTAGTTAACTTGAAATAATGTATAATCATATTGATAATTAAATTACTCAGATATTTTAATTTAACTTCTTTTTTAACCTATAATACACGTGAGAAAGTAATGCTTATCCACCTGCACCTGGCCTTTGACACTCAGGAAGCAAAGCCATATGGTCTAGACTATTAAAACAACAAGTTTCAGACAAGGGGCTGTAAATAGCCAGGGGCAACATGGGGAAAAGTAAAATGTCATACATAACCTAGACAGTTTGTATTGGTACAAGTAAATGGTTGTGTATTGAGTATGGCATGAGCTAGAGTGTCAACTGTATAGCTTCATCCCTGAGTAACGTTTTAAATTTCTCTTGTCATCACCACTTCTATAACTTCACTCCACACCATTACCAAGCTACTATTCACCATAAAGCCAAAGAATCCAGTCCGGAATATAAAACAGCATTTTGCGGGATCTTTACAAGCAAACATCATTTATTTGAATGCATGAGAGAAAATTGTTTCGTCCAAACTGCCAGATACAAGCTCTAATAAAGTGTAAGAAACAAACTGTTTTCAGAACAAGCCTGAACTAGCTGTTACAGCTAAGTTTTTTAAATGGTTTTGCTTTCACATTGACATTTGTCAATAAATAATAGCACATAGTGTTTTTATTTTTATTATTGTCCTACCTTTTAGCAAATTTAACAAACTTACATTATATTAGAATAATAATTTCACAGAATATTGAATTCAAGTTCCAGTACTTCTTTTAGAACCAAACCATTTCTGAATTAAAAACAACACATTTAACGGTAACAAGTATTTAATGACAGTAAATTCATCGATCAATAAACAGGAAAAGCAGTTAAGAAACAAACAGACTGCTAAGGAAATTGGAGCATGTAATGGTATTCGATCGCATTTAATAAATATGACAACCATAACATGGGTTTTAAGGAACTTAAAGCAATGAAAACATAGTATAACATGATGTAAAGAATTGAAACCAGTACACATAATAAATGACCCTGTTTTAAAACCAAAGTTTAGCAGTGCCTGTGTCCAAGCAGTTGGTGACTTGTAACTCCTCAGCCGAGAGAGTGCATGAGTTCGAGTCCTGGTCGTGGAGGATTACCAGCTAACCTGCAGTGCGCAGTGGTTCTACCCTGGCACAAGTCTAGGATCTAGCTCCACCAATATTTAATTGGTTGTCGCACTTTGCTGAAACACTAGATAGTTCACTATGTCTGGATATGCAATGTCCGACTGTAAGTCATCAGGCTGTCGTCAAAGACGAGTACGGATCAAAACCGATCAAATTAGTGTTCTTCAAGTCCTTTTCACGCACAATAGCTCCAGCGTATAATTAATATAGTCATATTGCACTTTGTAGCCGTTACACACGACATCTTTCGCGAAATAATCGATTTAATCGTCGAATTGTAGAGACCTACCTGTCCTAAGCAGACATAAGTAAACAATGGCTTTACCACAAATATGGCCGACCGCATTGCATGCTGGGAAATGTGTGACGTCATACGATAACCATCTATATATAAACATTGCAAAATCAAGCAAGTCAGCAGCCATATATAGTCTTTACAGTCTCCTGTCAAAAAGACCTCAATGCCTTTATAAAACTAGAATGAATACCAAGCCATGGAGAAAGAGCTATAATTAATAAAAAAAATAATATAAATAACGCACACATTCAGATGTTCGGATATGTTGGTAGGACTCTAAGTTTAATATTTACTGCCACAATATCGTTAGTTTAGAATAGTTTTTAATTAAAACTAGGATTAAGCTACTCTGGTAAAGAATGCAAGTTCACCAATAGGAACTGTCCTTACTGTGACATAAAGAAATACTTTAACCCCGTGCTATTTCGGTTAAGGCAGCACACAATAGCAAGAGATTAGCTATAAAGACCTATATTATTCACACGTGTCTTTGCTTTTAGTACCAGCCAAAAAAGACAGATTTAATAAAAATGCAACACTTAAATACCATGAAGATATTAAATACAGTTAATTCTTTTCTAAAATGTATATTATATACGATATACTAAACTAACTGAATTACCAACCCAAGCTCAACTACTAACACGCTTTTCCCGTACTTTTTTCACTTTAAACATCCTCGTAACTAACGCCAGCTCTAATCAGGAGTAGAAAACATTTCAATAGTGAAAATTTTAAGAAATACTCTCTTTGAGGTGTAATGCCTTTTAACAAAGAGCAGTCATAATCTTGCGCCAAATTGGGGTCCAGCCAATCAGAGAATGGGTTTATTAGGAATGTTTAGATTTTACAGAGATTTCACCCGATCACGTGTCTTGTGGGTTTGGAAACTTTAGTTATTGTTTGATTTGGATATCATATCGGTTGGACATTGTATTAATTCAGTTTATGTAGGTGTTATCCTATATTATTAATTAAATGTTGAATAAAATGCATTTATTCTAAAAAAGATTAAGAGCGCGTATTATTAGTTCTGCTTTGTCGACAAGGGCGGTCTAATTTTCTTCACCTAGGTAGCTGGATCCGGGTCTGAGTCTAGTGATATTTAATCATAGGCTATATTATGATGGTGAGTTCCAATCCCCAAATTTTTTATTTTGCCTAACATTTGTATTTTAGTATTTTAATCTATATATTTCTTTGATTAGTTCTTGTCTATTCTTTCCGTAAATTGTCTAAAATGTTTGTAAATAACGAAGACAGCCGGGGTAAATTTGTCGGTTGTTAGTCCAAGTTTGTCTCATAATAATATAGTTATTATTTAATAGCTTTGATTCTATCTTTTTAGTTTGGTAAGTCTTTTTCCCGATTGACCCATATTCTTCTATACCTTACCGAATTTTTATTTAAATAGTGCTTGTAAAAGGGTTGAGTATGAGACAATTCTGATGTTATTTATTTTCTAGCATCTAGTCCATTTATGTAGATTATTCGGTACATGAACCTACAAATCACGCGAGCGATTATAAGCCCCCACACCGATTACCACTTTTATGACACAACGTTTCTATTCAAAGTAGACGGGCAGTGGTCTTTTAGCTGCAGTGCACAACACCTGCATCCGGTCTGAAGATATGTCATACATGTATGAAGATACCCGCACATATAATCTGACTGTGAAATTTCACTTAAGTAAAACGCAGATACGGATGCGGGGAATAGGGGTAGAAAATTGGATTAAAATGGTGTAAGAATGTTAGTAAATTACAGATTCAAATTAATTTGTCTTAACATGGTACATCTTTACACACTTTTTCAATGTTTAAGCAGTGTATCATATTGGCTTCACTTACTTATCATTTGCCTACACATTTTACCATTTAGACGGAAATAGTTTGTATTGTCTCATTTGAAAGGTGTGAAAACATTACGCCTATATGCGCTGGAAGTGGGCCGATTGCGGCAGAACGATTTGGACTAAACCGAGTTGGTACAGTATAAATAGGCTGATTGAGCATTTACTTTAACAACATGCCGCATTTGCCATGGTATTTCGTGTAATGTGACGTGTACGGAAACCGTACAGTATGTTGTATCGAAGCGTACACTGTATCGCATCGTAACGTGTAGATTTTCTATCGTAATGCATATCGTGTATGGTATCGAACCATAACGTGTATGGTATTTTGTAAAAACCGCACATGGTATCGTACATCGAGCGTAATCGTACCGTACGTATATTGTATCGTGGGACACCTGTTACGGTTCCAGAACTGTAAAAGACATGGACAAGGTCTATTTAATTAACGAATAATTGCATCAAACCAATCTAACAGTATGGTATGTGTTGGTGTTTGTGATATATTGGCCATCCAAAGATTCAACTAGATTATAGTTCTACGAGTATTTGCTGTCCATCTTTTTTGCTTACACCGCATCGACGATTTTTATCGTTTTTTTAACGTCCATCTATTTTTGGTGAGGAAAGACTACAGACAAATGTCTGGGTAGAACCATCGGTGCACCGATGTAAGCAAGAAAACCATTTCCACATTAAATCTTTGGACTCGGACCCAGGCGGTGGAAGGCTAAGCAGTCAGAAGAATAACAAGTTCGGCAACATTACTGCTATGCCACTTGTGCTTCTGATGTGTTGGTTATATCGATATCAATGACTAGTAATGATTAGTAAGATAATTCATTTTATACAAGTAATATGAAAATAAATCTTGTTTTCTAACCCCCGTGTTAACATCTAAGTGGATTTCTAGTCCATCGCCTTAACATCGCTGACTCGACAACTGCATATTTTTATGTGGCTGCTACGTGAATTTGAAGTCCAGACCGAGGTCATCAGGTTTTGTTAGCAAATGATTTATAAAAATGGAATTGAGTTTTAATCAGTAAAAAACTAAAAAAAAGTAATATAAGGGAAACGAACTCATTATAAATAATACCAAAGCGTTTAGCTTTCTGGCACAGGTACATTTTATAAAAAAAAAGGATTACTTTTATATATTCTATTGTTTTTAATGATCCCGATTTTACCACAAAGAAGGAAAACAGATTACATTACAATGGCATTTCCGGGCAAGTTTGACCTTGCTTTTCTGCATTCACTTTCTTTTTGCAGGTTGCAATAAGTCTTTTCATTTGCAGTTTGCTGTCTAATTAAAGGCAATTATTTTAAAGAAAAAGTTGACTTTCTCTTCTGCTTGTGATCCTGTCGATTAAACCGTTTTGACACATTGTCAACAACTTTGAGCGAAGGTGGAATTAAATAACGACATCTTGTTGACACAAGTTCCATTTGCTGATTGCAGGTTTCCCTGGAGAGAAAAAGAATGCTTTGAATATTCTAGTCATGATCTGGTGACAAAAAAGATCATATGCAGCATAATGGTGTTCCAATTGGTATAAAGGTGAATAGTGCATCGGGCGTAGAACATTCAGCAAATGTGCGTAGAACATTCAGCAAATAATTGCTAAGACGATATTCATTTTACATGTAATGGACCCCTCTATTTTGAATACTCAATTTTATTTTTGACAGATCCGTAAAGTTAAAGACTGTTAATCATATTTTTCTATTTATCGTTCAATTGCCGATAATAGAATTCATCAGATTTGTCTAATGTATGCTGGAGCATTCAGCTGATCGAAAGAAAGATTGACTCTACCCAGCTTCGGTCACAACACAACTAGATCAATGTCAAGCACACTTTAATTGTAGCTACTTTCTGGTTTTATTTTATTACTCTACTTCATAAGTGTTATTTTATTCCTATACAATACCGCAACATCTGCTATTTTCTGTCACCGCGATTTTTTGCTCTGTTTATAACAATATATTGGATGGTATTATATCAGTTTATTAACATTCAGGTATTCCTGACACTTGCCAATCACAGTTGGCCACTAGTGTATTGGTAACTAAATTTACCTAACTGAAATTGTATAGTTTCGGATTAACGTTCAAGCGATACTCTTAGCGATAATTAGCCAGTCACAATTTAATATTAGTCCGGCCACAAACCAGTCAAGACCGTTAATTAGCTGTAAACTTAGAAATTTCCCTAAATAAAACCTGCTTGCTTTTGCCTGTTAATGAAATTTATAAGACTAGTTCATAGACCATAATTGACTGCTTGTGGTTATATATTGTTCGCGTTAAGTATTGTAAAATATTAAAAGTTTACATTATTTTGAATTTGTTTTACAATTTCAGCTAAAAAAAATTGTTATATGGACTTATTTAAACGATACGTTAGCATTAAGATGAGCTTAAGAGGCTTCTTAAATTAACAAGTCATATAATAATGCAAATAAGTTATTCTCTACACATATCTTTAATCTGTAAATGTTATTGTGCAAAGTACAACACGTAACAAAAAGAGACATGATAGTTTAAGGTGGCCAATTAATAATGCATAAATTATACGGGGCTTTGTATTGTTATCTTAATTATGATTGCTTACTGTATAATTTTGTCAAAAGAGTATAATGTTCACAATAATACATATTGCTACGGAACAATTACATTGTTCACACATTTACTGACATACTTCATTGACCGTATTCCCTGCAAATTATCGCTGACAGAGAAAGGAAAAGAAACCCCACTTCTCGTCCTACACTATAAACATGATACTTGTGGTTTAATATTATTAATGGTTTTATTTTAAAAAGATGAAATAATCGTTTTAAAATTAAATGCTATACTAAAATCACAAATCTACCGCTTCTTCTTCATAAAAGCTAGTAATGTCAATTATCGTAGAAATAAAAACACTTTACACAGAAAAACACAATAAACGTAACGATAAAGTTTGTTGCTATGGACCTCTGTGATATAAATTCGTTCCAATTATTCGACTATGATTCTAATACACTTAACGAATATTCGAATATCTTTTCATGATTCTATTTACACCTTTAAAAATTATTCATTTCTTTATTTATGTTACATGCTTTACACAAAGTGAATTGTTTTCCTGTTTAAAGGAAATATATATTTAAATATCCCGAGCTGTTCTTTAAGATTTGGTGCCTGAGTTATACCATAACACCTAAGGAGAAAACACCATAAGGCACATAAGCCTATCAACATAGCGATAACATTGATAATACAAACTGTCAACAATCACGACCACACGTGGAGTAGAAACCTGACACATTATTTGCGCAGAACCGAACCACGGAAATGCAACTTTCCTTTCAGGAATCATACTCTTCCAAACAGATCAATCACTGCCTTGAAATTTACTTGCACATGGTGCCACAATACAATTAATGACCCATTCAAATAAAATGATGTATTGGAGTGACTATTACAACATGTTTCAGAAGTATTTATACAAGTATTTGTATTTTGGGAAAGTTCCTAGCATTTTAATCTTTAAAAGAGGTTCAACTGTAAATCAGTAGACGTATTGTTAGATCTACGTAGAGACGCCTTGCAATAAAAAATAATTGATATACCAAAAACATATGTGGATCAAGGGATAAATAAACATAACTATCCTGACTGGGTGAATCAAATGACAAAATAGATTATTTACATGGTGGCATTTTATGACAGATAATGCATTAAGTATTAAGAACAGTTAAATTAAGCTGAAAAAAATAATACAACAATGCAAAAATACAAGCTGCATGACCGCTGCCGGAAGTGACAATATAAATGCTTATATTAATGTTGACGCGTCACTTTTCATGAGGAATGTATTTCTATAATCTGATTTTGGTGCTGTTGTGTGTTTGCGATTTACATTTCATTTTGAAATATGCCTTACAAATGACGTGTTCTACAAGTTTAAAAGGTCAGAATATAAAATATATGTTTTGTCAGAAACACATTTAGAAAATATTATGTTTAAAATAATATTATGCTTAGGAATCGGTCTTAGTCTTAAATTGGCTTATTTTTCCATTCTAAAGACTAAGGTTGAAGTATTGGAATGCGGGACGTAATTGTTACATAAATTTCCCTAAAGAGATGTAAAATGTGTGGATTTGTTTCCACACCATCACATTATAGAAAATAGAAAGAACATAGTTTGTTATTTAAGTGAGAAAATAAATTTAAAAGGTATAACCGACATGGTTTAAAATATTACACAATATACATAAAAGAATGGATTTGGTAAAACATGTAATTAAATTTAAGGCAATTTCTAACTAAAATATATCGATGGGATGATTGCATTTTATTTAAGAGGACCTTGACATTTATACTATTTCAACATTTTCATTGTACTTTGCTATAAAATATCTTATATCGTGTTTACATAAATAATTTCAACGATAATACTTTTGTATTTCGCATTTTTCGTTCTGTATCCAACATTTAAACACCTAGCAGTCTGGAAAAATCGTTCTTGCTAGAAATGTTTGACTTTTATATTTCAATATACGTTATGCAGGTAAAGTCAACATTTGTATACTCGCTTGCTGACTAAAGCACGATTTGCTAGTGGTTTACTTAGGAATGTTGACCGTCTTTGGCTCATGTGTTATGTTTCCGATTCCAGTTGTGTTAACACAATTGACCGAATCTGGAAAATAATCATACTATGTTTTAATACAAGGTAATGTCCTGAAATTTAAAAATAAATAAATTGAGCAGTAAAAATACTTTAAATCTTTTGTAAACTTGTTGACAGTAATACACAAATATATCGGTAATAAAACTGAGAAGCTATGTGTTGTCAATTCAAGACTCTAACTTTTGGGAAACTTTGAAGGCCGAGTGTGCCAGTAAATGTCCAAAATAAAAGGCTCTGGCACGCAGACTTCAAATGAGAAATACACACATGACACATAATTGACACAAGGACTATAGCCGGAAATTCAGTTTTATCCATTTGGAGAGGATATGCTTTCAAACAGATCAGTCAGTGTTATTGCATTATTGGAAAAACAAACAATGCGTACACTAGTTCGACAGCCAATATGAGGCATGGGGATTAAGTTGCATCTAAAATATGTACAGGAAAATGTCGCGGGTGTCTATAACGGTCTATAATCGTCTTTAACGGAGAATAGGATGAGGGTTAATAATAGATGTGCGTTTTATTATATTATTATTAGAATGACAAAAAAAAGAAGAAATGTATATAGTTTTTATCGAAAAGTTGTCCTGGTAGAACTACATCGAAATATTTAAGGCTTATCTTTACTTAAATCTGTATGCATTCAGTTAGATGTCTGTGTATTGTATTTTTTTATAATAGACCATCTTAAAGTAAATGATGTTACATGATATTAAACAAATATAACGGGCAAACGGTTAAAATAAATGTAATTAGAAAATTGGCAACAATTGATTTGAAATTGCATGCCATCTGAGCGATTCGTAATCTAAGAGCTATGGTAGAGTTACAGCAAAGGTTGATATATTGACACCAACAAATGCAAAACTATTATTATGTCTTATCTTCCCTATTTGTCTAAATGACGTCCCATTCAAAACTCATTTCAATGATAATGACACACGAGGCTTGACAACTGCCATTGATGTATCTACTTTTGATTAATATGTCATATTTGCAATAGAAAATATTTTACAATTTCAAATTACATCATAGCAAAGGCAGCTAGTAGGTCCTATGGCTACCAAACCTTTCACAAGGGTATATGAAAATACGCTGTAGTTTTGAAATAGTAGTATTTCTAAATTCTGGTATTTCTAGTGTTTTTCAACTACAAATTAAGTTGAGTAAAAGCGTTTTCCAATTGAATCAGAAATGTGCCAAACTACCCTTTAATTTACTGACTTAAGTTTTATTAAAACACCAATCAAATTACTAAATGAGATATATAAATACAATGATAAATGAAACATAATGATATTATTTTTTTGTAATTTCAACTTAATGTAGATGCATGCTTTAATATAATTAACAACTGTATGTCAGTACATTTTCTTCTACCACCACAATTCTAGCAAATCTAGGCTATATGTGCTTGCTTAATATCTCGTCTTACCGTATCACACAGTAACCAATACATCTTGAATCAATGGATTTATTAGATGGTTTCGTATGTGGACTTATCCTAGGTTCTGAGACAATAAATCGGGTTAGGGGAATCTTTGAAATAGACTTCGTGCACTTAACAACGTGAGTAATTCAGTTACGAACAACTGATTTAATCTTTATAACGTTTTGCATCGACCCGATTCATCAAAATGTTGGTAATGATTGTGTGGGAAGGTCAGAAAAATTTATCACTATATATCTTTATCAGAACAATACAACTTAAAAGAAAAAGTTTCAAGACTATGAATAAGACACATGAATACAGCTGGAAGTGACACAGTATAATAATTACCTTAAATACGATGCGTCATTTTCGCGTAAGCCTTAATATATAAAGAAACGCTAATAAATAAGTGTAAGTGATCGAATCTGTAATCTTTGATCTCTCTTGTACGACGTGCCTTGGAAAATTTAAAATCAAAGCGCTCAGCAGCACTGTTTGGGCAGTGTCAGTTTGACAATGTACGCGATAACAGCTGTGCAATCAATAGTCAAAATTATTCTGTGGTAAATCAGATTGATAGCACATTTGAAATTAGAAAGTAGGCAAGTCTTCACTTGCAAATGAAGAACTCTTAAAAAATTTAGATTATACATTGGGACAAAAGTTACATTAGAATCACTAACATCCGATAATATAAAACATTTTAATAATTTCTATTTGAGTTTGCATTTTAACTTCAGTTAGGTCTAATATAAACTCTAATAAATGGTACCGGAGTCCACTGAGTGGCTGAGTTTGATTTTAACTACTATCTTTTACATCCATGTGGTCTAAGTGTCCCGAGTGTGCCGTTTCTCACCGAACTTGTTCTGTAGCTTTAGTCTGCCCATTTCGATCCTTTCCTCTAATCAATAAGTAATATTCCTACGCGTTGCTCATTCATTAAACTGCATTTCATTTATATCTGTATTACACAATATAATGAACTTCCAATTTAAACAAACAACAATATACATGTTATCATTTGAAACATGTATGGACACAATTGCAGCGTATAGTCTCCATAGACAAACACTTTTGGTATACGCACTACCTATTCCCAGGCATAAATAACTGACCGCGAGTGGTCAATGGTATTAATAGTTTAAGTTGTGCATTTACTTGTATACATATATAAAGCAACTATATGTATATACACGGTCGCCGAGGCCCAACACTAGATCAAATATTAATCCTGATCCCAAAACGACGTGAATGCCTCTCTGTCCTTTGCCTAGCACCTTATACAGAGGCGCTCTGTCTTAGACTCGCCGGCTTTCAAGGGCTTATATGATTTTGGTACACACGCAGTCTGTGTAAATAGCAGTTCAACTAAAGAAATAAAGTTTCCTTCATGTTATAAAGTTCAGCAAGATAAATATTACTTCCCACAGAATCTACTTTCGTTTATACAAAATATATCACTAGAAGAATAGTATAATATTGTCAATCTTGACAGTGATGTAAGGTTTTAAATTGATTCCAACAGTGAAAACAAATAGTTAATATTTTGACATATTTTGACATTTAAGTATTTGTTTCTTGTTATTATGTTATAATAGAATATTTGACGAAAGTATCATATTGACGGTAGAAGATTGTCGCACTATTATTGTTGATAGAAAGTTGATAGAAAGTTGTTGATGGGACAAGTTGGTGTTGTAGGACAGGTACGTCTGGATATAAACACGTGCATCACTGGCGAGAGGCATACTTGTTTTGGTCAGTTCTGGTTTAGAAACAGCGAAAACTGCTTTATATATAATTTACTGGGACATTTGGTTTGTACAAGGACAGTAAGAAAAACTCAAACTTGCAACTTGAATTAAGACATGCAGCTTCTCTGAACTCCCATTATGTATTGATAGTACAGTAGTCGCAGTGGTACATGATATAAAGTTCGATGGTTTCACCCATTGCACTGAGTCGTAGTGAAAGGGTGGCTGCACTAAATATTTACCAGAAGAAGTACCTGTGACTAATTTTTCTCCTTAATTACAGTCTATTGCTAAGTTTTGGCATCAGATGTCCTATTTTAAATGTAATCTTAAAACGCTTTGGTGTCAAAAGAAAACTGAAACAAGGATCTATGCACAATAAAAGACTGATCCATCATTATCGGAAGTGTATATTTTATTAATATAACCTACTTTCAAATTAACAGTTTGTGTTTTCAATAAAGCAGAGCCTGTTTTAACCTATCACAAATTGTTTATTTTGGGGTCATTTTGATAGACAATAAATAACTTTCTTTACCTATGTATGGTTACGGGGTGGGGTCAATCATTACTGGGTCATGTCGCAACTTTTTTCCAACTTTTAAAGATTTAATATAGAATTTGGAAGAAACGTTTTTACATGTAGTGGCGTATAACGTAATATGACTACGTGTTGGATCAGGTATACTCTGTATATATTAACTATTGAATGGACTCGTGTTGTATTCAGATATAATGTACATACATTGTAGTTTTGCATTTAGCGGTTGGAACAACGTGTCGTATTTACTCCGGGTTTATTGTTGCTTTAGTGTTGGGCCGAGACAGACTGTGTATATAGTGGTTATAGTTAGATCCCAGTATCCGTACCTAGGCGCACTTCTCAGTGTACTTTACAGTTATTCACAATAACTTTATCTCTATACATTAAATATATATACAACATGTACTACTTGTAAGAAAATTTAATATTGCACTTTTATCATTAAAAAGTAGTTCCTAAAATGTGTTTCTATTGCATTGTGAATATGTTGACACAATCGTAAACTTGCTTTCTTTTTTTAAAGTGATAGCTAAGATTGCTACATAAGGCTGACATTTCGTAACGAGAGTCTCGATTGTGTTTAATGCACAATCATCTTCATAAAAATGTAAAATTTACAAATATAATTCCACATCTTATCACATAATGGAATATAGGCGACGCCTACAGTATATATGGAATGCTGACTGAAATATGCATATGGGGAACGTCTGTTTTGTGGACTGTCATAACCCTGATAAAATACGGGTCCTAATTCGGTAAACGGCGTTCCTTTTATTTATTTTATTTAATTTTATATTTACTTTTGTGTGTACGTAACTTTTACACAAATATGGCAGAAAACGAGGGATTTTGGTTGATTTTCTTTCATTAAAATGTCTAAACCTTGAACAGAATTGTACAAGTAATCTCGGTACGCCCGTATATATTCATGCTTACAAAAGTTGCTAGGAATGATTCTCGGTACACCCGTCTTCGTTCGGACTGCATGTTAACAAAAGTGTTCTTGGTCAAAAAGGTTAAAGTAATTGACTCGGAATCGGATGTTTCTCCAAAACCTGACATGAGATTTTAGTCCTTGCCCCCAATTCTTTATTTTCACGAACATTTTGCAGAAACAGAATATGTTCAGATTAATTATTACTTTCGTGACGGCTTCTTTTCCCCCTGATATACTAAATAGTAGTAGCTGCCTATCCATCTTGGATACTATTGAACACTAGCTTTTCAGAATAAGTCAATTGATATTTTGTAGTATTTCGGCATTACATTAAATGACATACAACCTTTCACTTGACAGCAAATTTTGTTATATTGTTAACGTCAGTTCAATCTGTAAGTATCAACTACATTAGCACATAATTACATAATAACTTTGCTTTATAACAACATTATTTCCATCGGGATCAATGACAGGCCATTTCGTTCTGTTTACAGTTTTTGCCAATTTTTGTCTTCATCTATTCTACATTATATGCGTGAAGTGGGTTAATTTTAGGAAACACTAAACTTTATTCTTTGTGTACATAACCCAGATACTCACATGTTTCAATGTAAAAAACTGGTAAAACAAAAGGATACTGAGAAAAAAAAATACTATGTTTCTGAAAAATAATACCTAAAAAAATGATTTATGTAATGTAAGGCTGTGGCACACGTGCAGTTTCCGCCTATACACTTTAGTTTTATACATGTAGTTAATTTTTGACGTTTAGTTTTGTTTTCGTTTTAAACCATTCTATGTTCTCAGGATTATACATTATACATACATTTTCTGGTGATTTATAGTTACTAAAACTATCAAATAAAAAACATAACTTTTAAAATATGTCTACTTAATAGCTCTCATATTGTTTACCTGTTTACCTGTTCCAGGTTTTGCTGATTGTTCTCTTGTCTTGATAAAATATCGTTCTGAGCAGAGCTTCAAAAGCTGTATCAAACTGTTTGTTGGCATTTGCTGTACAATTTCAGCAGTTTTTTTATTCATAACATGTTAACGGTCCTGTATACCTTAAATACTCAGATTAAAATGGTTGTTATTCACTGTCTTAAATTGTGGAATACAACCATGACGCTTTATTGACATAATACCGACAGACGGATATTAGGATTTCCATCTTAGACGGAATATGCTTTCAAACAGCTGACATGCTTTCAAACAAATCAGTCATTGAGGTTGTGTTATTGGTATAGCAGATATTGCAGCATAACGAAAAATCTATATAAAAACTGGGTGTTTTTTTAGTTGCATGTCTTGTTATAAGAAAATGAGGTTTGTCTATTTATGATAGTTTGTAACGGAGAGAAGTAAGTGTGAATGTGATGTGTAAGACATGTGTTTTGTCAATTCTTCCCGAAATGTCTTAGACTAAGCATAAGATACATGTAATTCATATTTTCGCACAGAATGAACAAATATATAGAAACATTAAAATGAGTATATGAACTGTGTACATATTTCATATTCAGAACACATATAGTGCTGATTTAATTCAACTGTTCAACTATTAAACCCGAATCATAATTGTTTAGTTAAACATTTTCATCTTGCTCAGACGTAATTGTTAATAAATAAATTACCAGGGCTGCTCCATAATATATTCTTTTACAAATAAGCTTTTTAAAACAAGGCTTATTTCAATTAATGTTAACGCCTTTCTTAGGAGCTATAGTGTGGGTTAGTTTGTATAGAAGGCTTATAAATAGAATAAAAAATAAATGACATAACGTTGTCGGCAGGATTCGAACCTGCGCGGAAAGATCCCAGTGGATTTCTAGTCCATCGCCTAAACGAGTCGGCCACGAGAACAGTTGCTTTTAGCATACATTTTATCAAACATTTTCTAAAAAAAACGAGTTCACTGTTTTGCATTCCGTCACCCGCATATGTGACATGAGACATTCGATATTTCCTTTTAAATGAAAAAGTCAGTCTTACATTAACAATAAAAAACGATGAGTGGTAAAATATTACATAAACATCTGGACAACACTAATAGCGATTTCATTTATTTGTATTACTATAATGATGACAGAAAGAAAATATGTTGATTTATTTGTAAGATTGCTATGCTACTGAGAGACTATATCTCTGTTAATTTATTACTCTTTGGGGTAACATTTTAATTTTGTTAATTTTGTTTACTACATAAATTCCACACTTAATGTTTTATAAAGGCCAACTCAGATGTGACTCATTGTAACTAGTTTTCCTATAAAGACTTATGGGGCGTAATCGTGCATCACTTTCTTATGGAGTAAAACTGCAAGTACAGCTGTAGATATATCTACCTTTAGCTTAAATCGCCTTCCAATATGATAAAACGTTAGGTGCAGCTTTTATACTTTGATTGATGTAAATTGTATAACTTCTTTGTTCCTAAAGTCTAAAACAAAATATCCTCATATTTAAAAAGAACAACATGTTGTGGGCAGAATTAGAACCTGCGCGGGAAAATGCCAATGGATTTCTAGTCAATCGCCTCAACTGCTCGGCAAGGACAACTGTTTTCACTTTATCCTAACAATAAGAAACATAACATAACTTTAAGAACCAAGAAATTCAAATAGTTCGCGTGATAAATTGTGCAGAAGCAGCTGGAGAAACATACCGTTTAAGATAGCAAGTAATGCGACATGAAAGGCGTTTGCGTTTAATCAACTTTAACTGTCACGTAAACAATAAATTAACGATTGTACTCGAACTGTTTCGGTGAGTGTACACAGATTCCGAGGGCTTATCGGCAGTTCTACGCAGTACCGTCAGTTAAAGCTTGAATTGCCAAAATCTACATAAAACCTGTCCGGCACACCAACCATAGGTTTATTTAATATATTTATGTTACATATACGGACATATACATATCACTGTATTCAATATCAATTTTTTAGTAAAAAATAAATGATTAATAAATAAAAAAATGTCATAGTATTTTTTGTATGTGTAGCTTGTAGTAAGACAGAACACCCAATGTGCGCCTGACTGACGTTTACAGATGTCAAACTTCTAAAAGACACTTTTCAAGAATGTATAAAATCATTCTATTAATCTGTTGCATTTTTGTATAATTCATTGTTAGGGTGGTATATCTATTTCATTAACATAATAAGTGTCATTTTTTAATAATGCCATATTGAAACTTACACGTCATGTTACAATAATAATAAACTAATATTTAGAATGCACATGCCACGCTGATCAGTATTTAGTACACCATTTTTGGACTTGCATGATTTCTTAATTAATCAACACATTTTATTAATCTTTTGTCAGCGAAAACATGCAAAAGGAGAAAGTACCAAATTAAGGTTAATTAATTTTATGTTAATGAAATGTTAATTTTTTTGAAAACATAACCAGATGTTATTTTTATTTTTAATTTTGCTTAGTGCTTGGTTATTATCTTTGTGTATTTATAGCGACCGTAGAAAATTAATATAAAAACAATGCCATGCCAAGTTTTCTTGGCTTGCATAACAATGTCACGTTTAAAATAAATTCTTAAGATTATGCGAACCTGATAATTACAGCTGCTATTGGTGAATAAACTTTAGAGAAATAACTTATTGTTTATGTTTTGACTCAGTAGAATAATAATAACAACACACAAACGTACGCGCACACTTAACGTACGCGCACACACACACATACACGCACACACACATACACGCACACACACACACACACACACACACACGTACACACACACACACACGTGTGTGTGTGTGTGTATGGTATAATTACATTTTTGTAACTAGTGAATAGTATAAAGCCAAAATTAAACCTTACATGTTACTTATTGTTTGCGTGGAAATACTCTGACATTTAATGTACATAGGCGTTCATTAATAAAATATATCTCACAAGTCATTACATCAGTAAACCTGTATTCACCAAGCACTCCTTTCGACTCGTGCTTAAGAGCCATGCATCTTGTTAAATAGGAACCTAGTTTTCTGCCAGTAGCGTTACATGTTAAGCCATTACAAAGCTGCTATAAATAATGATAGGCATGTCATTCATTGAAAATATCTAGAAAAGATGTATAAATCTTCAACACGTAGCCCGAAAGTGTGTGGGAAAATGTCATATATTACTTTATTTTTAAGTACAACGAATAAAGCTATCTAAAAATTACAATAGTAATGTAAAGTATAGGTTTAATTTCTTGTGGAAAACGTACGCATAATTTCTAGCGCTCACCTTAAATGCTAGAATGGAGATCATATATATATATATATATATATATATATATATATATATATATATATATATATATATATATATATATATATATATATATATATATATATATATATATATATCCACTTTAGCATTTGAGACCGGTGTGAGGAGAGTGTAATAATAATTATCCATTAACGTAGAATACATTTTCTTTTAATAATCTGTCAGTTTCACAGTCTTCTTTAGCTTGTTGATATAAGTTTAGTCGGTGTGTCACTTAAACTGGCTTAGCCATGTGATACAATGAGAGTGTTGGCACTGGGAGTAAATCTACTACCATTGAGTGTTAGCCGTCACTGTTGGGTGGTCATACATTAGTTTCTTTCACCCGTACTTTTGTTCATATTTTTATACATTGTAATGACATGTAGAAATAAAGCAAAAACTTTTGCGCTACCATTTATTCTTTCTATCAAATAAGTATAATATTATTTCTGCCTTTTTTGTGTTTGTTTGTTTAAATATAATTCACTAGATACAAGATCACTCTTGATGGCTTTATATTTCATTATTTTTACACACTGTGCGCTCTTGGACCGGCACCAACAGAATGCTTCAATTAATTCCTACCTCACAATATAAGCTTACATTTGCAGTCAGGTTCTTTCATCTGTTTTCAAGAACGCATATGCAAAATGATATTAAATGCAAATAATTAAAAGATTGAAGAATGTCGAAAGACTTATTTCAGACCTATCTCAATAGAGATTTACCATTATAACTGTAGCATTTCGAATCATCCAAGAATTGATTTTAGGTGCTTTCTGTTGCAGATGCCAGGGATAAAACGTTTTAATGAATATTAAGTCTGTACAGGTTCGATTTAAATGGATGTAAGAGCACTTATCATAAAACGTTTTGTACTCTTAAAACAACAAAATATTTATGCCATAAAATTGATAAAAACATATAATATTGAATATTTTTACTATTATGCTAAAGTGATTTTATTTCACTTCACGTGAATACCGAACATTGCTTAGAAAGCAGCGTCCTAATTGCTATAATACTTTAAATAGCATTAGAACACGTTATAGTTTTAAACAGTTTCAGCGGTGTTATTTTTTCAAATGTACATTATTTATTGTCGATATGAACAAGTGTTAAAAGAATATAAAACACATATTTGTAATGATCATTTTGTAACGTCAGGTTATATCTGTTACCTGTTTATTTGCACATTTGGACAGTGTGACGTGACTCGCAGACAAGTGAACTTCGTGCCTTATTATTTTTAGGACAGACACAGATTCCCAGAAGCCAGTCTTTTGGGTGTGAAAGATATATCTCCTCATCGTGGCAAACTTTTCTGCTGTAAGAATTCTGTTATTCAAGTGAGTGGCCTAATCGAGAACTACGTTTCACAGAACATTACCTTCTTTTAACTTTGTGAAACGAAAATTGTATTTGTCGTTTTCTTTTTGTTTGAATTTATTCATTTACGATGTATGATAATGTGCTTACTACATATTACGATTTAAGATTTATTAGGAAACGCTACATTGACCAGAACCAGTGTTAACATACTGCTTTTGTATCGTATGACGTCATTAACTTCTTATACGTCATGGCTTAGACTATATGCTATTTCGATATGTTCTCTCTTTAATAAAGATTTTATCACCGGGTTTTTTATTATCTGCAAATAGTATGAATATCATAATATATTTGATGTAGTATTACTGTTATTTTGTAAATGAAATTCTTTGAACAGTTTTAAACTTCCTTTGAAAGTCCTATTTGTAGGTTCTCACACTTGTATGGGATATTTCAACACATTTTGTCTCTGACTAAAACCCACGGGAATTGCGAGGTTTGGTCACTTACAATCCAGATTTGACTAGCATAGTCTGTCCTTCTATTTTAGGATCGCCCTTTTAAATACATTATGGACATTATGTTTCAATTTTGTCACTACTTCCTTTAAACGACCTCATAACTTAACTAAAAACATCAGCGCTTTAGCATTTTCTTTCAAATAGGTCGGTTTCCTTTACATTGCTTGAATTTTAGAAACCACTCTAGAAGTGCGAGTTTAAAGCTCTGTAAAACCGATTGAAGCATCCCAGTCGGTCCCTTTTGTCGACTTACCTTTCCTATACGGTAACTGTTTGGTTTATATATTTATTTATCATGCTTTTTGTTTTTGCTTATCAAATTATTTTGCTTTTTTTACTTTTATTTTACCGAAAGCTGTTAAAATATACACCCTGAACTGGACAGTTCTGGCGTTTGAATGTTTTAGTTTTATGTTTCTGCTTGTAATATTTTGCATAGTTGCGTTACAATACTATGCAAATCAGTCCTTTTGATTATCGTTTCCGTTGTACTTACTAAGCAGTCACTTATAAAAGAATACAGTTTTGTCCTGTTTAAACAAAAGAACTTTGAGACATTCAGAAGAATCAAACACTATCCAAATATAACTCTACAAGTTTGATATCTTGTACCTTTATTAATATTTAATTTGTGAAAGTACTATATATCTACACATTTTAAAAAATTATTAATAAATATTAATGTGTTATAAATGTCTCAGACTTATAGTATTCACATTTGTAGATAATGTAATAAGAATATATGACAAAGTCCTATGAGTATTGCAACATATACCAAACTCCGAAAAGGCGCAGAACAAAGGTATTTCACATGCAAGCCAAGCGAAAAGTAAGAACAAATTTGTAATGAGTCATTTAACGAAAAGAGAAAACCCGACAGTTACCGCCTTGGAACGGTCAGTCGGCAATATGGAGCGACTGGGGTGCTTAAACCGGTTTTACAGAGCTCTAACGTCGCACTTCCCGACGAGTTTCTCAAATGCAAGCAATAAAAAGAAAACCGATCTATTTGAAGACAAAATATCCAAGCGCTGATATTTTCTATAAGTTATGACGAAAGTAGTGACGTCACTGGAAAAATGTCCACATAGTGTTTAGAAAAGAAGATGGTATTATTTCGACTAAAAAAACTACACAAAAATGGTTGACTATAAATAAAATTAACTTTCTGAATCATGAACAACCATGACCAGAGACGAATAAATGGTTGTAGCATCCTGTTCATGTGAAGATGGAATTGAAGAACCAAAGTCCAATGTCCATCAAAGGAAATACACGTAACAATCTTTATAGGATAAATTAAATGACAATATAGATTACATGCACGGGGAGATTTTTTACGACCTTAACACTGCACAAGTAGCATTGTTGTGATCATGAATAAGAATATATGACAATGTCCTATGAGCATTGCAACATATACCAAACTCCGAAATGGCGCAGAAAAAAGGTATTTCACATGCAAGCCAAGCGAAAAATAAGAACAAATTTGTGATAAGTCATTTAACGAAAAGAGAAAACCCGACAGTTACCGC
This sequence comes from Sinonovacula constricta, assembly GCA_007844125.1. Lineage (NCBI taxonomy): Eukaryota > Metazoa > Mollusca > Bivalvia > Cardiida > Solecurtidae > Sinonovacula > Sinonovacula constricta. Next base: position 50,101,238 of record CM017559.1, on the reverse strand, counting down.
CTTGGAACGGTCAGTCGGCAATATGGAGCGACTGGGGTGCTTAAACCGGTTTTACAGAGCTCTAACCTTGCACTTCCTGATGGGTTTCCCAAGTGCTAGCAATGAAAAGGAAACCGATCTATTTGAATAAATGTCCAAGCGCTGACGTTTTGTTTGATAAGTTATGACGAAAGTAGTGACGTCATTTAAAATAATGTCCACATAGTGTTTAGAAGAGATATTATTTCGGTTAGGAGACCTACAAAACATATTTATTGATAGTAAATGAAATTAACTTTTGGAATCAAGAAAAAGAAAGCGTTTGTTTATTGGGTTTATCGTCCCATCAACAGTATTTCAGTTATCTGGAGACGGTGTCCACTTGTAGCAGAAATAGTGCTGCCTTAACTGTGTATAGCATTCCGTGAACACTTGGCATGATAGCACACCCAGTCACATTATCCTGACACCGGGCCAACCAGTCGTGGAACAACCCTTATATTTGCTTGAGCGTTAGCAAGGGAGCTATACCACTACCATTTTTAACGAATTTGGTATGTCGCGGCCCTGGATCGAACCCGGGGGCTCCCGTACCTGGAGCCGACACTCTACTGATTGCGCTACCAGGTACTGTAAAGAAAGTGTAGATGTAAGCTAAGCTTGCAAACTTGTCGTAATAGACCACATAATCCTGCCAGTCACTTGTATGACAGGAGGTGAACATGGATTGTAGACACTTTTTTCTATATGAAACCAATTTATTTTATCTCCTATTACGATAAACATAAATAGCCTTATAATAAGTAGGTTCTATTTTCATTGTCTAGAAAAAGACATGTAGATGTTTTACCTTAGAATAGGAAAACATTGTATAAGATAAGGTTCTAAGAGAATTACCGCAAATACTTAAATTTGAACAACCACTTGACAAAGGCGTACCTGGTAGAGCACTGGACTGCAGTACTACAGACGTTTTATTAATAGTTTAATAATGTTCAAAGAATGCAAAAGTGAAGGTTATTATTAATCTTAGTATAATATCAACAACATCGTAAACAATCAGAAAGCATCAAAAAATAAAAAAAAATACTTTTACATTCCATTTCTACATGCCTTTGTATGCTCCGTTTGCTTTTTAACAAAGTGTGATAACGAAATTGAGAAAATGATTGTGAAAAGTTTCCATCAAGCATTTTTGTAAGTTACATACATGTACAGTTTGGTAAATATGTTCGTCGATTTTAGATGAATACGTTAAACATGCCATTACAGGTCTAGGGAAAAATAATATCGAAAATATTAAGGAATGAAAGAATAATAAATGAAGATATTTAAATGTCATTTCTACTTTTGTTTCTATCTGCATTTTATTTCAACAAGGTATGCCTTTATCGGTATTTCTTTTACACATTATTGCAGTATTCAGCATGCTCTATTTTATATTGTGTTAAATGCAAATGGAAAACTTTCATATTCAAATTGTTTGTTGTTGGCAAAATTAGAATGAGCATGCAAATAGATAACCACTTGGCATCAAACTCCACAAAAGAAGTCATTACGTGTTAAAAGGAGCATTGATATTTTGTCTTGCACAGTTTAATCGTACATGCGTTCTCAAACAACAAAGCAGTTAAAATTAATACAACACGAACTAATTACCAATTAATGGTTTCAAAATAATCGCACCTTTCTCCTGAAATAGAAGTTCGAATTTTAAACATAATTGTAGTAATTACATTGTTACTGTTAAAACAAACTAACCACTTTTCTTTATTAAAGTACATTAAATGTCAGAGTATTTCCATGCAAACAATAAGTAGCATGTAAGGTTTAATTTTGCCTTATACTATTCACTAGTTAATTATACCACACGCACACACGCGCGCACACACACACATGCGCGGAAACACACACACACACACACACACACACACACACACACACACACACACACACACACACACACACACACACACACACACACACACACACACACACACACACACACACACACACACACACACACACACACTTGTAACAGCTAGTGCCATATTTGTCATTGCTATAGCAAAAACTTTAAAACATTTTTTAATTCTGGATCAACAAATAACAACCTTGGAATTTGGCCTTGGCAAATGACACGCCTAAACTGAGGAAACATTGACAAACAAAATTACATATACTTTCAGTTGTATAATAAATAATAATAATAATAATAATAACAATAATGATAATAATAATAATAATAATAATAATAATAATAATAAACGTTGTAACATAAGTTACGGCACTCGATTAGACAAAATAGACAGATCAGAAAGTTTCCGATTATACACATGTTTCTAGAACGCATATTTATCTTATGTATTTATAATATATGTACTTTTCATTGATTGAAAGACTTTAAATGTCGCGACGGAATGAATGTATATTGTTTTATTTCAGGGTAAACTGTTATGTAAGTTTAAACATATATAACCACATATGGTTAATAAGCGGCTACAAAACTTTCAATCTTACAATCCGATGCATATCGTTAGCTTACATTTATACAAAAAGATATGCATTAAGTTAGAGATGCTATTTGTGAGCTCTCAAAGTAGGTATGAAAAGAAACTGTCAACATAACAACAGTTGGAGGATAAGAGTATGAACCAAGAACGGTGAAATGTTAGGGCAGCTGTATAATAAAAGGAAATATTAGTAATTAATTACTTCAGTCGGATATGCTCTTTTCTCGTGTATCTTACATTTTCCTATTTGTCTTATAAGTTTAAATTGGTAGGTAAAATAATAAGAAAAGTTCCTATCAAGATGACCACGGATGATTAAATGTAAACTAACTCTAGTTAAAGGCTAACAAAATAAATGTAAATAAAACAAAAATACAAAGACAAGATATGATACACATGCTGGTGTCCACTTCAAGACAATTCAGAAGAAAATGTGGCAAGAAAAACGGAAAGAGGTTCAGACATGGATTTTTACAATCGTTGTCTAGAGCTTGGTACATGTAGAATTGTGACGTATAAATAATAAAGTTGGATAGTTCGTTATTATAGAATAAATGATTATTGAAGATGATACTGCGTGGCATTTATGATAATCTAAATCTAACTAAAGAATAAACATAGATATCCTATTAGATATGTGCTGTAATCTGATGTAAATGAAAAAGGCAACATAGGAATACTAAAATGTATGTAATGTATTCAAATCTAATTAGTTTTCGGTATTGATCTGTTAAAATGGTAATAAACAATTTCATTGACGAAACTTTGCAAGGAGCTCAAGATATTTCTTAAAAACAAAAAAGTCTAAGGAAGCCGGTTTAATCCGCATATTTTAAAAGTACATCAGTAAAAGCATTTCCAGTGTATACATTGTTAAGTTATGGTTAGCACTTTGCTTAAAGTATCATTTTATCGTAATTTGGTTTGCACGTTATACGATAAGGTGTGAAATCGGTTGATCCTAAAACATGAGCAAACAAGACTATTTGTTTTTAAATGACGTAGTCATTTACCTATACGGATGCGTCAGACAACGTCACGAATATTTGCACCCTTTGAGTGTAGTTGTTTTATTCATTATACTACTATCGTTGGTTTTAATGTTGAGATAATGATGCCTCTGTTAAGGGTAAACTGCCACAGAGTTGTGCATATTAAGTGTTAAAACGTTTGATTTATCATAACACTAAAAGTAAATCTTAGTAAAGTTTTGACAGGGTCAACAGCTGCATTACTTGAGACCCAATATGAACTAGGGAGCTGGTCAATCTGGATCTACACTGTTTGCCTAATACTGATAAAAACGTATGACCAACTAAAGGATCGACGACATTTATAGAATATTAAATGTCAAACGTACTAAGGCCTCTTTTATGTATCATGTTATCGCTCTAATATAGCTATTATGTTTTTGATTGAATACTTTTCTTGTTTAATGCAGAGCCTTCTTTAATTCGTGTAGCACCTTTTATTTTAAAATTTCAAAGTCAAATGAATTTTATTGATTGAAAAAATGCATTGCTTACAGATCGACTTTCTTTTTTGTTAAGGTTTTTGTTTTGGTGTGTTGAAACTGAAATGATTCAATTTATTTTATGTAGTTAAATTCTACATTTTCAAAGATGTCTTCATGGTTTATGTATCAAGTACCTTTTTTGTTTCATGTCTAATGGCAAGTTTATTTTGTTTAAAAGAATAACCTAACTTTGAGTTATGTAACTGTCAAGAACGAATCATTTGAGACGTTATCTATAGCGCCGTTACGCAGTAGCAATAAACATGACAAGTTCAATGATATATAATCCATCAAACCCACGTCGCGTGATGACTCCGCGTGACTGTAAACATAATCTGGAATTTTCAACTGATTTAAGACAACTGTGTTTCTAATAAAAAAAAACTGCATTAATTCAAATGTTAAGCATGTTATATATATATTTGGGTACATCTTCTTGAATATTCTATAATAAAAAGTTTATGTTTTTTTTTAAATAATAGATTGTCAGAGAGTTAGTTATATTTGTTTTACTTGTTTTATCATACGGCATGCATAGGTTTCAAGGCAAATGCATATCAGCCTATTGCATGTAAGTCTTGGGAATTTTAAAGAATTACGGTTTTTAGGTTTTGAGGGTATAGCTGATGTACTATTCGAATGTCGGTGATATGAATGGAAGCACGATATCTCCTTAATTGAATTGCGTTCACTGTCTGGAAACAGCGGGTAACAACATGTCATACCTGGATTGAAGTTTCTATTATAGAAATATTGCTTTGTTTTGATTACTTTGATTCAAGGTTGGATAAACATCTTCTTATCATTTTTACAGGAACTGCTTAATAGCCATGTCTCAATAATAAATAATCACAAGAAACAAACATTCCCGTTTACATGTATATGTAAAATACAGTCTCAATTCATCATATAACACTGAATTTTTGTGAAAATTTGGCTTATTATAATTACCTATGTTTGAAGTGAATAGAACCGCAATGCTCACATATCTTGCCATATGATTGCACCATGAAAACAAGAATTAACGACTACAGGTGAAAAGGTTCTAGAAGCAACTAACCATAATCTCATCTAAATAGTGGTCCTTTCGGAGGTTGAATAATCTCATTTTTCTTTGTTAAGTTTATTTAAGTCAATTTAAAGAATATGTAAGTACATTTACATTTCTGCCTATATCGTTTCAAGGTTTAAAAGAAAACGGCCGCATGTAACGATTCATTGATTTGCGTTTGCTTATTTTTAGATCCTGATGCTAGTCATTTCCCTGTTTGTTTGTAATTTAGCCGTGGATGACTTATTGATCATTTTTAATACACTGTTTTTGTCTGTTATTTATCTATTAACGAGAATAAAATGTATGTGGTATTTGTTGTCAAATATATCGTCTCAGACTTTACTTGAATGTTTAGAAAACACAGGATATCCCATAATAGTGTGTTTTCTAGATAGCGTAGCTGTTATCTGATTTTAATGTTATCTTCAAATGGCTCTAGTTAGACACCCCATAGCCTTAAAAGTATTTCCGACAAATTTTAAAACCGATTTTAAACGATAATTGTTAAAATTTGTGCTATTTATCAAACATAAACAAATACAATTTTCATGCTTGAAAAATAAATATTTAAGACCAAACGCGCCAAAACAATTCTGCGATTGGCACTCTTTTAATGGCTAAGTTTCAAATCTGAGGACAAAGAGGTTAGCGCCATTAATGAGTTTTAATCGATTAATTTGATAGAATCATATTTATATAAAAATGAAAACAATGCTGATGTGCAAAAGGTTTAAAGAAAATTTGATTAATATAGTCGCGCTCATTCATATAAGAATTGGGTGGAATAAAAGACTGTATTTAATGTGTTTTTACAAAGCTTTTCCTGTAACGAAACAAAAGCGGCAACAGCCTTGATTGTTGTAATATATGAGAGTAAGAAAATAAGAAAAGAACGTTTTATTACAAAGCAAAGACCGAGAAGATATATGTTATGAAAAGAGAAGAAACATTAATTACCGCGGTGGAAGGGGTAGTCATTAAAAGCCAACAGATGTGCGTAAATTGTTTTATCGGGTCACCAACCTTGTTTTCCTATATGTTTTTTTCTGAGACAAACGGACATAACAACAAAATCCTGTAAATATAAGACAACTTACAGTAAACACCTGAATCAGTGAATATATTTACAAAGAATCTTATTAAAAATTAGAATAGCTGTTTAACAAGCAATTATATAACATAAATAATATGAACAATAAACAAATCGGGAACAAAAACGAGTTCTAACGACTCCCTGACGAGTAAAAGTTACACAGAAATATTGAGAACAAAACACAATCGAATTATTTAAAAAAGACAAAGCTTTCCTTCGTTACACATTAACATGGATTGCAACACGATTATATACAGAGAACAAATACATGGCTTTGGGCATTATATAAAATAGAAAATATCCAGAAATAATATCTTCAGACTCTTATGATGGGAAATTATTGAAAATGTTGACTCTTTTTTGCGTGAAGTGTGTACCAACTTTCGCCATCAATTTAAACGATTGTTTTTTAATACTTATTGTAACCTCAGATAAAACTTGTATTTCAACTGTTTAAAAATAACTAACTTTCGCCGCCAAGATTCGGATTGTGAATTAAATCACAATATTATCAAATTTGTTTTTTAATACTCAAATGGATCGCATCAGGATATTTCAATCATTTGTTCGAAGTCTGCTGTAAATTCAGGTAATATTTATTTAGAGTAATGATGTTAGCCGCATTGTTCACACTAAAATAAAAGAATCAAAACTGTTCTTATCATATTGTGTCAGAAATATGTTTTTATTCAAAAGCAATTTAAATCATTATTTCTATCTGACGTTTGACAACTGACATTGATATATTAGAAATTGGTTTGATAACGCCGACTTTGTCCCTGTGATGCAAAACTGTTACATGTGGTGATATTGTTAAGGTGGTTGAAAAGCACAAACATTTCCACGTTTGGAAACTCGTTCTTTTCCACATTTCTTTTGTCGAAATTTTTAAGTTAAGAAGAATTGTTGTCTTCATTTGAAATCTGATCGGTCTAGGGCTAAATAATCGTAGTTGTTAACAGCAATGTATCATGTCTAAAAATTATTGTAATAAGTTATATGTTAAAGTATATTGATATTTAGTCGTGGATATATTTTCCACGATACCGCCTAAGACAAAAAATTGCACAAGCAGAAACAATGAAAATGAATATTATTAAGTGTTTTGTGTCTATTTTTGAAAGTTTTTTTTATGCTTTCCCTGAAATTAAAAAGGTGCCACTCCAAAATAATTTATGAACTACTTTTTAATAATTTTAACGAAAAAAGTCGTTATTAAACTGATGAAACATAAAATAAATAAAAAAATATATCGTGTATTAGTAAAAATGTGACGAAAATTGTGAATAGTATAAGATCATTATATTTTATCTGTAACTTTACCGGCTGGGTACCAACATATACCTTTTGAGTTTCACGTTAGAGTTTCCGGTAGAGACAATAAAAATTCTAATTTATTGAATTACTATTATCTTTAACGACTGACGTGTACAGCACTGTGTTATATTTTCCAAATAAAGCTTAAATCTCTGATCATAATAAATAACCGCATTGATTATAAAATGTCAAAAATGTTTGTAGCCTGATAAAGTGAGTTGGACATTTGCTGCACAGAAAAAGCATACAAAGAATACAAATATAATATTGTGTATATAGAATATATTTAAGAATACAGAATATTTATGGTGAGCCACCGGCGCACAGATAGGTCAACTGGATGAAATCCCCATATGAAAGTCTACACCCAGATTGGGGTTCGCACCACGAGACGGACACAAACAGATATTAACTCGTGCAGCAACCACTTTAACCAATATAACAAGTATTTCAGCAGTGTAATGCGTTTGTATGAAACTTTGCTATTACAGAATTAACTGATTGGCATGGCATGTATTTGAAAGCGGCATATCATATACAAAAACCACAGATAAACTACCGAAGATATACTGACTTTGCAATCTTACCTTAAGGGTATTGATACGGCTCAAGTTATCTTGTTTATAAACGGCACAAATGAATGGATACAGAGACTAATATCCATCCGTCACTGTCCAAAACGGTGGCATTAAGTCACCGTTTTCATGAAGACTCAATACACATAAACCTATGTACGTTCTGGACTAATATGGTGTTCTGGACTCTTCTTCGATATAAAATGGCCCTTCATTTCCATTTTTACGAACTTCTTATAGAATCTGTTTCTTTTTTTGCTTGAAGGTCTGATTTTATTATATAGTTTTAGATAAAGGCAAACTTGTTATGTATTTTAGTGTATCATAGTAACATAAAATATGGCATTAACAATGTGAATGACGTCATTTTACTAAATGTTTCTTAACCTATTTATAAAGAACAACCTTCCATGCTAAATGAAACATTTGTTGATTCTGGATGGGTAGATACTTGCATGTAAGACTGATACAGAGTCATTAAAAGTAAGAATACTCAACACTGAGCCAACACCGTTAAATACTGATGGATCCATTACAGCGTTACGCATATGAAAACACAATTATATTTTATGATAGGTTTACACTCTTTATAAATACACCAGGGATTGCCTATGTTTCCCACAACTGATGAAGGATTGAAGGTTCTTGACGCACTTTGCAGCATCATGGGGACAAATTCCAATGCCTCATTATATATGGTGCTTTGTACAGACAAAAGTGCTATAAAACATTAGTGGTTAGCTTTTACTAAACATTATATTGCAACAGTTATTGTGACCATCTACACTATAATGTAGAAACATTTTAAAGCAAAGAAATTGTAAATGTAAGTGGCATATATTATAAACTTAGAACCTATCTGTCCCAAAAGAAATGGTCCTACAAACATAACGTTATATTTATGTTGTTTTGTTCTGTGTGGGCACATTCTTCCTACACGATCATTCATTCCGTTTCTGGCAGTAAACAGCAGCGATAGTTTGAATTCAGTTCGAAATCTATTTATATTTAAATCTTATTGTCCAAGCCTTCTGGGCACATTTGATAATTTTCATTTAAAGTTTTTTACATTGGAAGAAGTTTTAAGAGCATGTCTTGCGCGACTTCATATTTCTTTTTTAAACAACAATGTTTTTAGAAAAAAACGACAAGCAGTACAACATTCGGTGTCATTTAACCCTCACATACATAACCGTTTGGTTAACATGGAATCATATTATCCCTTAGAATATCTCATTCCTTTGAAAACAACCGTCGCCTTTTGTTTTCTTAATCCATTTGGCAGGTCTTTTCTTTTAAATTTACACCGTAATATATTTTATGTATCAACACTTGAATAATGTTTAAATGTTCTTCAGTGTCATTCCAAACTATACTTAATTTGATTAGACATGGATCGTCCCTGCTCTTGCAGCTAAGATCTGTGTATAGAGGACCATAAGCAAGTCAATAACATATACCATAAAATAATAATTTCACAAATACAAATGCAGCATTGTTTGACAAGAAAAACAGGACAGAAGACAAAACTCGGAGTGAAAATAAGGAGTGAAATTATTTGAATTTGTCAGACCTGTTTGTCAGTGCTGTAACAAATATAACACTTTAAACGCAGATTTCTTTTTATTTTAAGTAAAGGAATTATAAAAGACACATAGAAAAACTGAAGTGAATCTGCCATAATGTCAGACGACTTCAACCTCCATTCCCACAGTGCATTTTAATTGTTCTCTGAGATGTTTTATTTTTTTTCTAAAATACATTATTGATACCATAGTTGCTTATACATAATATACATTTTATTCGAAGAAACACAGAATGTATAATAATTTTATCTTAGTGTTAGTGTAAACGACTGAAAGTACAAGTCATGATAACAAAACCGGGCCACGCAGAACAATCGGTAGATCGTCGTATCCAGGTATGGGAAGTCCTGTGTTCAATACTTGACTGCGACATACCAATATCGTTAAAATGGCAGTGATACCCTTTATGCTGTCGACTAGATGTGGTTTCATGCCAGGTGTAGTGAAGGCAGAACTGCATCAAGCGGACAACGTCTCCATTAAACTGAAATACTATTGGTGGGACGATAAAACCAGCCGATAAACAAAACAACAACAACAACTTAACAACAATATCATAACAAACTACACCCAAAACAAGGTCACACACACGCACGCACGCACGCGCACATGCACACACAAACGCACACATACACACAAAAGCGCGCGGTCGCATATTGCTTTTTAATTACAACATTTATGACATTAAATGCTTTTAAGAAGTGCACAATAAAGCCTGTGTAATTGCTGATATTCCATACTTTATTTTTAGAACAACTAAAAATAAGTGCATTTCCGATGTATAATGTTTTGCATTGTACCATAAACTAATTAAACTCAAGTAACATATACATTTGCGAAAACATAATGTCATTTTCAGCTAGAAGTGGATAGCAAAATAACTCATTTTAATCAAGCTCAATAATTAAAGACATTTCGTGAGCTGTTCAGTGTTTGTATTTTGTTTTTAATAAAACTAATTGGCTTTATAAAGCTAAGAATCTAAAGTGCTGCCAAAGATAATTGCGTTTAAAGACTTTTGAGCAATAAAACAGGAACTAATGACCCCTTAATGGTATTAAACAGTCGAACGTTTCTCCTAGAATTGAAAGTCAAATTGTTAATGCCGGAAAATAAAAGCAAAAATAAAACGCTGCTGTGTTAGCAAACTAACTAATGTTTAAAACATATTTAACGATATCCATTTGTTTTTATGGGGATTGTCAACTAAATATTACAAATGATTAAAGTATACGACTTGAATATGAAATCATATATTGCATTTCTAATGAGACAACTAGGAAATGGTTTCTACTAATAATAATGAACTAATGAATCAAGCAGTTGGAAGCAACAACAAACTTTGCATATTGTAACTGAAATTAGATTAGAAAATCATTTACTTCCAAATGTCATGCAAATCAAATCTGTCAACAAACTTTACTTTGCAAACAAGCATGTCTTTAGAAAGGACAACTATTCGGGCATTGGTTGTAATATGGATTTCTTTCAGAAAACTTTACGTCATAGACATGTCCCCAGTCTTTAATTCCAGTGTCGAAATACTGAATATACTCAAAGCAACTAAGTGGTTTATCGTTCAAATAGTACATGTATTACATTATTCAGATTTTATGGTTTATTTACTTCTTGACATGGTTTTATGTTTAATACAGCCTGTACCGGCTACATATAAGTGGCTAGATACATCGAATTAGACTTGATAAATATTTAGAGAACATGACCACTACGTGTCAAATTACAATAAACATCAGCCAGAAATTACTTTTAAAAGATATACATTTTACGCAAAAATCATAATATCAAATCAAATATTAAAAAAAGGATCTGTAGAAGGCATATTACTTGTTCTTTTACTTTTTGTAGGTCTAAATCTGCTTTTTATATCACTGCATGTAGCTTGTTTGGACAAGTACCTGTCATACATCAGCATTTATTATTCAAGAAGTGCATTATTCATTCAAGCCACATATTGGTGAACAGTCCCAATAGTTATGCCATTTTAATTAGAATTAATGCTTAACAAAGGGTGGAATTCACAAAAATTAGTAGCAAATTACAAAATCAAAATGTCTCATTTTCACCAAACTTTAGCAGACCTAAACAAAAATGCTTCTTTTCAGGAGCATTTATCCTTTGTGTTATTTACCTTCTGGTCTGATTATTCCTGGGGACTTTAACATAATTGATGTCAATATTATATAAAAGTTATTTAATCAGGCTACAAACTAGCGCGTGTTAAATGCAATTAAACCTATTCTTTATTCTAATGTAATGTCAATCGCAATTTATTTGTTTGCAGAACGTCCGTGTACAACAGAAAATACGGATAAAGTAACAATCAATACACATAAGAATGTTTATATGTTAAAATTTATCAGTATAAATAATGAAGTGTTACATGTAACGACAAAATAAAAGTAATACTTTTCATTATGTTAGGTATGCGTATCGTGTTTGAATCTACGCTTCGTACAATAAATTAATGCAATTACGAATATATGTACCTGTTGTTTTATATATTAAACTCGTTAAAAACATGTACAACTTCATATACACACCATAACTACAAAACAAGCTATCAAACTATTCACTATATGTGTTACTTAATACGCTCTTCTTGATAAGATCTGCTTTATAGTATCTTCTGGCTTCTTTTCAGCAGTTTTAATGTTACTCATGCGGTCGTGTATTCGGCGCATTATGGTCATACGCCGATTCTTGTAAAGAAAACCGTCCTCTAGAATCTAGACAGTAGTCGATGGTTTGCAATAAGAAGTGGTTTAGTAATCATCCTACTAGATGCACCCTTTGCAAGAACTGTATGAGATTCACATTTTGACCTGTACAAACGAAATGTTATACTTAGCAGTTTAGCTGCAGTTTGATTTCAACAAATTTCTGGCTTTTATTATTTCAAGCGTTTAAATAGACATCACATTTAAATCAAAAGTTGAACATAATTCTGTGTTTTACCGAGGTTTGAATACTACATGCTATTTGTAAATAACAGTGAAAATATTTACGATCTCTATTGATAGCGTCATAATGCTTTTCTATTAGATGCATTACACGTGTATTTATAAGAAAAAAATAAATACTTTATATGATTATAAAACAAAGTTTGTAGCATTCTTTAAATAGTCATTTAATCTTAATTATGTTGGAAGCACAGAGACAGGAAACGAAGTTCTCGGACAATCCCTGTATGTTAAAAAAGTCGTTGACCGCAAAACGTTCTATATGCTATCATTTTATGAAATTGAAATATTCATTTAGCTAGAAAGCGATATAGCATGAACGTTAATTTATACATTTCTTGAAAGTGTCTTCAATTTTGTCTACAGTATACAATTATGTTGAGTTTATACGTGTAAATGTTTAGCACTTAGAGTAAATAGGGTTATCGAATAGGTTTATTTGGATATTAATGTATAAAAATATTTAAAATTTATTTAAACCTTATATAATGAAGATGCAAGTTCAAAAACGTTAAATAAGAAATATTGGAAATGGAGTAAACATTTGCTAAATATCCTTTTATTCTAATAAATCCTCTATAATGATGTTATAATTTAAGCACGTGCATGAACAAGGTAAAACAATGGTTTGGCGATATTTCTAGGACAGCTTTGAAAATATACTCTTATAAAGCAAAGACAAGCGGACAGAAAAAAATTATGCAGCCAATGCATCGAAGCGGTTCAAATGTTGTTAGATATCACTGAGAAATAAGAAACAAAATGTAACACACACCAGTAATACCTAATACATATAGCCAGTCCGATATGGTACATGATGTTACTTTACTACAGTGTCATGCGGCAATGTTTAGAACACGAAAGGAATTGTATAGACTATCTTCTGGCTGCATTTTCCAGTAAATGTCAGTCAAGCTTTCATCAAAGTGTTTGACTTAATTATGCATGATGTCTAGTCACTTTTACATAATTAGGCTAAACATCTGTCAAAAAGTCTGGGTAACATAGATCAATATGATGAAGGCTGCGAACATGGATCGATGTCAATGACACTGACGGACAAACATCATGGCCTTCCTCGTTGATAATATAATATGATAATGTGCATTAAAATGCACAGACACATAGGGGCCAGTTTGTTCTATGAAACTTACTGTAGACTAACTGTCTTTTTTTTTATTTACATTTGAAAACAAAGAAATTTCATTTATAAAATAGATAAGAATTAGTTTGTCATGACCAAAAGCGCTCTTAAACCCTTGTTTTGTTTGAAACAGCTCATAGACATATTAAGTAGCTAAAGAATTAAATACAATATGGGTTTAATATTAGACTCAAAGATAACTCATAAGACTTGCAGACAACAATATTAGCAATCATTTAACACATGATTTCTGTAAGTACAAAATATCTAGGAGAGATACAGTTTTCTGCCACTTAAGTCCTACATTCATTCATTTAAGCCATTATGGGTATTAATTTCTTTACAATTGTACTTCATAGGTTCTCTGTGTTTTTATATACGCTTGTCCTTGTGAGGAATCTTTAGAGCTTAAACAATGTACTTTGCGACCAGGCAGAGCCTTTGGTGACAAAAAATAAATAAAATAGAAACATATTTATTAATTATTGATAAATACAACATGTGCAATATATTTGTCTGTACTTCAGAAATACTCTTTGCAAATGTAATAATGTTTTGATATTATTAGATAAACTCTGTCTTGAATTTCCTCTTGGAATTGCAGTTTATTTAAGACTAAAGTTGTATCAAGAAACACACCTGTTTATCAAAACCCAAACATATGACGTGCATTCATACTATAATACAGCAGAAAAACACAAGTAACATTTGAAATTCAAATATAGCTTAGTATGCAAGGTAAATAATAATCTGTTTTAGCTTAATAACACACCTTTATACTCACATCGTTAAGTCAACTTATACAATAACATTTATAGCGTCACAGGCTAAACCCGTTGTTTGATCCCCCAAGGCTGAATACGATCACTTTAACGTAATTACACAGCTCAGAATAAGATTTTGTAAATATTCTATAAAACATGGCAAGGCCGAAATGATTTTAGCTGCAATTAAGATTGAAGAAATTAATTATAATATGTATTATGAATTCGTCTACGACCTTGATTACCCATAGTCTGGTTAAGATTTATATGTTGTTGTTTTTTCCTGTCGAAACAACAAAGAACAATTCATATCGCAATATATCTCCATTCATAGGCTTGCGACAGATAATCTAGAAAAACAACAACATTGTAGTTATTTTAGAAAATAATGTCGATTTTTTATACACTTACAAATTTACCTCAAAGTATGATTAATGCGTGAATTTCTCTTGAATGTGTGAATTATCTGTCTAGCGACTAGTTACAACAGTCTTACAACAGTCTCAGAATACGCCAAAGCTAGGACGATTTCTTAATCAAGTTCCACAGCTGTGACACAAGATTGTCATGACTAAACACTCCCAAGCTGTCTAGCTTTCAAACGTTTGCAAACCAGCATATAAAATACGCAGAAAACAGACCAATACATGTATGTTGTTCTTAAGCTCGTCTTCAATGACCCAATGTCAGAACATAGAAAAAAAACCGTTTAATTCACTAAAGAAATCACAGTTTTGATATATCTACTTTAAGACAGAGTATGACCTTATACCAAACAGTGTTTGTGCGCTTTGTTATGAATATAAAGAGTTGTCGGAAATTTGTGATTTTTACAAAGAGAATTAACGTTACATTCTAGTCTGAAATAGTTATCTTAGAAACGTCTTACGTATCTGGATACGTTCTTGCATGAAGATTTGTTAAAGCTTTGTTTTATTTAAGATGATTATAGTTATACCCCTGGAACACGTTATGGATTTGGTTAAGAAAATCTGTAAAATGAAACAAGGTACTGCATATATGAAACTCTGAAATGCGTTAGTATTGTGTTGTTTCAATGTCTTACAGCCATATATACACACCGGTTACAGAGTTGACTCACACAAACATAAAGCTAGTCATTTAACAACATTTCCCAGAAACTAGATAAAGAATTAGCCCTCGACATTCCGCTACGACTATTTTGCAATAGCTTTGTCATTATTATAAAAAATGATGAACAGACATTAAGAAGCTTACACATTTCATTTCGATTTATATAAATATAATTCTAAATATAATCAGCACTTACCATAATAAACTTTTTTATTTAATAAGTATATTTTATTTGACATCAATATATGTAAACAAAGATGTTTAATCGTTTCAACAATATCTGAGATGATCACATGAGAAACGATAACTCGAAAAACTAAATTCCATAGACATTCGTATATATATATATATATATATATATATATATATATATATATATATATATATATATATATATATATATATATATATATATATATATATATATATATATATATATATATATATATATATATATATATACATACAGAGAGAGAGAGAGAGAGAGAGAGAGAGAGAGAGAGAGAGGGAGAGAGAAAGAGAGAGAGAGGAGAGAGAGAGAGAGAGAGGAGAGAGAGAGAGAGAGGAGAGAGAGAGAGGAGAGAGAGAGAGAGAATAAACTCGAAGAACAACACGCCCTGTCACAACTAAGGAAATGTCGTAGATGTACGTGCTGATATTAACACTGTGAGAAATACTTATGTTCGATGTATTCGTAAATGTTGTTAAATGTGTTCGGATGACCTACTATTTCACTGTTTATTTGTTGTGTTTTGTTTAATTATATGTGTCTGACGTTAATAACTGACGTAAATTTACGCAAACACAAAATAGATACAAACAAGAAATAATACATGCGAGAGAAGAAACACAATTACACTTAAAAATAGTGTCATATATTTTATACAAGCAGTTTCCTTGCGTATTGCATCTTGCATTTAGTCAATGTGTATAGGTTACATAAACCTTCCATACATATATAGCAACACTCAATTTATATAACTGGTATGACATATATTAATGTTATAACAACCATACTATGCCTGACCGGACAAAACTAGTTTTATTTTGATTAAATATATCGCCAGTTCGCTTAAATTATTCATGTTCATTCAGTGAATCGTAAATTGTTTTATATCACCAAACCGCATAGGCGTGCTACAAACGACCAAGTTTAAGCACAAAATGCGATTTATATGACAGTTGGCAAATTCAATTTGTGTTATTCTGGGCATGGGAACGCAGCGTATACTGAGTTTATAGCGATCAATTTTCCAATACTCTCATAGTATCTTGTCCAAAGTCTTTCTTCTGACATTTTCTATAAACCAAATAAGTATGTATGACCTAAAAAGGCATCATGTGACTGAAAATAACGTTTTATAAATGACGTTTTACTGAACTTACGAATTTGTTTCATGATATGAGCATAACAGTTCCATGAAAATGACGTTTAAACTTAAGTGTGTAAAGCATATTGCAATAACTTCCTTAAATTCTGAGTAGAATCTATGATTCTTTGATGAATCCGACCTCGGTTTTTACAAATACTATTTACAATTCTTGCAGTTTAATGGCATAAGATAACGCAAACAAAAAAATCGTAAAACAGGACTGGTTTCTCTGGGGCACAAGAAATGCTATTTATTTCGTTTTTGATCATTATTGAGCTACAATAGTTGCACTTTCTCTCAGTTGAAACGTCTATATTTCACATAGTTCGCGTGAAAACGTTCTTGGGCCATTAGCAAGTTTTAGCAGAGTGTCTAACTGACCTACCGGCCGCAATAGCTTTGGTGGTAGAGCTTCGGCTTGCGGATCGGGAGGTCTTGGGTTCGAACCCCGGCCGTGTCAAACCAAAGACTTTAAAGTTGGTAGTAGTGGCTTCCCTCCTAACGCTCGGGGCTAAGGGGACAGCATTACGCCCGACTCATCGGTGTCAGTATAATGGACCGACCGGGTTCAGTCCCTGGGCACCTCATTAGTGCCCCTGTGCTATAATGATAGAAATGTCGCTGCGCAGTATCGGCAAAAATGCCAGCTAATTCCATCCCAGTTCCTCTCTAAATGACCCCTGAAATGGCATAGAATTCGTTGAGTATGTCATATTTTAATTCATTAATATTTAAAATAAATTTTGACAATAAATATTATGTGTAGACACTATTATTCTTTTTAAATTAAAGTTTAATATCGAATTGCATTTTAATCTAATTGAATTGCTTGATGATTACAAAGTAAGTAGTTTTATTTATCAGTTACAGTGTTTAATATTAAAAATATTATTTCATTACTATATGGACTTTGTTGTACTAATCTTTATAGATTATAAATCTTAAACCAAGACTATGTGCACTTTCTTAATCAATGACAAAAGACAGCCTATTTATACTTCTACTTCTATGATTGCACTTGGTTATTACCACTCCATTCAAGGACATCTTCAGGTTTTAAAGTCAGTTATCTGTTAAGTTTTAATAATAGCTTGAGGAGACCATGACTGCAATTCATTTCCTTTACTGTGACTTATTACGTCTGCTGAAGACAGAAAGAGGTTTGCTTTGCGAGTTTGTGAGAAGATTGGCCCTTTTTTGATCAGAGTGTTTGTGACGAGGTTTGCTTTGCGAGTTTGTGAGAAGATTGTCCCTTTTTTGATCAGAGTGTTTGTGACGAGGTTTGCTTTGCGAGTTTGTGAGAAGATTGGCCCTTTTTTGATCAGAGTGTTTGTGACGAGGTTTGCTTTGCGAGTTTGTGAGAAGATTGGCCCTTTTTTGATCAGAGTGTTTGTGACGAGGTTTGCTTTGCGAGTTTGTGAGAAGATTGGCCGTTTTAGATCATAGTGTTTGTGACGAGGTTTGCTTTGCGAGTTTGTGAGAAGATTGGCCGTTTTAGATCAGAGTGTTTGTGACGAGGTTTGCTTTGCGAGTTTGTGAGAAGATTGGCCGTTTTAGATCATAGTGTTTGTGACGACGTGTTGTGGTCGTGATTATTTTTCAACTAGCACCCATACATTTAAAGGCCTTTAGTATGTAGGCGGGATAAGCTATAACGACGAGGAATACAAAATATTCATTTAGCGAATTTGCATTTATCTTGATCAGTTATACTATGATAAAATATGCTAAGTGCAGAGAACATTGAACATGACAAGGCTACAATATAAAAAATAATTCTCTTCTAGATGTTTGTACCATTCATAATATGCTGTCATTTCTTTTTGTTGTCGTTGTACTACTATATTGGCATATTAATAAAATACTTTTGATTTCAAGATACACTTAAGTCCACTTAAAAATTTCAACTGACATCTGTTCATCTATATACTAAGTAAAATGTGCTTTCATATTTCATTTCTGTAGTCGTAATCACAACATTGCTTTCTGTGAAGTGTGGTTGTAAATATGTACTTTTATGTAAACTATGTTGATATTTGAATCATTCTTTCAGGATTTGAACTTATATTTTCTTAGAAATACATTGTATTTCAATTTCATCTAAACATAAAAATGAATACATCAACATGTATTAATTATCGTTTGGTGATTTTATCTCAAAATTAAGTAAAATATTTCTTCGCATTACAACTATTTATCTCACATACAAAGTGTGCATTTTTGTATAATTTAACGTCATTATATGCATTTGTATGAAGCCATTACTAAGATCATCATCAACGTCACTGCTTTGTCTGTTTTATTTCAATTACACATGTTTTCATTTCATCATTTGTTCTTGAAAAAACACTTATGAAAGGCGAGGGGATCGTCATGTGAAACAGTTGAAGAACCCCTGTCGTCCGTAGCGTAGTGGTAGAATCGCCGACTTGTAACTCCTAAAACTGATTAGCCTCTCTTCTTGTGAGTTGTAATCATCTTAGGGAAAGGGTCAGACCTTATTGTAGTAATGTCTTCCAGCTGACTTGCGGTGAGCCGGTGGTTCCAACCAGACATTAGTCTGAGGCCTTCCGCCACAAAATAGCTGTACGTCGCTTCAATGACTACCATCGTTCCTTACGATGTATTAAAGGCAAAAGAAAACAAGCACTCCAGCCGATTCTTTGCTGAGTTTAATATAAAGTTGAAATACTTACACGACCTTGATCGACAACATTATACTTATCCAGAGACAATGCCATCTTGAAGCAGATGTAGTGCTGTCTGCACGATATATTACATCTAGTCAAGTTATCCTGGCACCCACCCAACCACTCTTGGAACTATCCTTGTATTTCATCGTACATTGGCATGGAAACAACTGGCACTTCGAGTGCCATTGAATGACATCGGTATGTCGGGACTTGGTGATGAAAGCGAGGTCACCCGTTCATGGAGCCGTCTCTAGCTAACCTTAGTTTTACATGGAAGTATGTACGTATAGATATGGCTGCTAAGTAGAACAAGAGTAACCCTATAAGTTTATATAACATGGAAGCAATTGCCTTATACTACAGATGTCAAATGAGAAGATCTCTATAATGAAGAATACTTAAAATAGAGACACTTATTATTTATACACATATGTCTATTGGGTTAACCGTCCCACCAACAAATGTAAAATCACTCTTCGCCATAAAGGCTGCTTAAGTTGAATGCACTAACTTGATATAGCTGTTAAGTGAGGGAGCGGCGATCACTAAGCAGTCTTGATATATTTTATTGTTGATACAGTTGAGAGGACATTCCCTATATGACGGTTGTTGGGACAGCTGCAATTTGATGGGATTTAACTATTATGAAGGCTTTATAACAACTTAAATATGTTTAATTAGAAAAAAAAACACACACAAACACACACAAACACACATATGTATATATAATATATAATATAATGTGTGTGTGTTCTCTAATCATATATATATATATATATATATATATATATATATATATATATATATATATATATATATATATATATATATATATATATTTGCGAGAAATTTCAGCGAGGTTTGTTGCAATACCATTTACACAAAAAAACACTTAAAATACAACAAATCATATGTTATCCTTTATTATATTAATAATTGCTTGTCTCCATATAAAAATGTTAACTGCTCATTATTCGTTCTGTTTTCCCCGCTTGTTTTTTTTATCAATATACACGATTTGTGCATTCTCGTTTTCATAGTTCACACAATGTACACAAGCTTACAACAGTACACGTGTAAAACATTAGCTAGGTTAAAGGAAAATCCCCCAAATTCTATAATAACAAATATTAAACCTGAATAACGCACTTACGCTACATTGGAGTATTATAAATGTTTGTATAAAACAGCAAACTTAATCTTTTTCATAGCGAGTTTGATTAAAAGTCATAAAATGGACCAGTTCGATTATAATTGTTTTAATTTAATTAATCTTTGTATTTAAATGTGCACATCGGTAGCATCGTCTTTATTTTTTAAATTACGATAAGAGGAAAATAAAAGATGCTACTGATTTAAACGTTGGCAGACTAAAAACATGCATGCATATACTTTAATTTATTTCACGAGTGTAATATCACATATTATGAATTAATAGATAATACAAGGTCCGTTATTTTAAACCAGAAAACAAGACGAATTTTAATGCCTAGGCTTGCCGAGAGAATAACATGTTCTTGACGAGTATGATAGCCATTTCTTAGTTCAACACCTACCAATTCTTCTGTTTATCCTGCAATCTGTTTACTTAACAAGATAGTGTCCATTGCTTACTTTCTTTGTCTCTTTGCTCGTTCTGGAAAATTTGAAAATTGGACCTGGCTTAATTAAGTGAGGACACTCGTGCGATAGTCTTACTAAATGGATAAAACATAAAACCTTTACTAGTCGCATGACATTCAATCCTTTTATAAAAATTATCAGGCTTGATCAACG
The DNA here is from genome assembly GCA_007844125.1 of Sinonovacula constricta. Classification (NCBI taxonomy): domain Eukaryota; kingdom Metazoa; phylum Mollusca; class Bivalvia; order Cardiida; family Solecurtidae; genus Sinonovacula; species Sinonovacula constricta. The sequence continues at coordinate 50,079,779 of CM017559.1, read as the reverse complement.
TGATAGGATAAGTTAAGATTTTTTTTTAAACAAAGCAGTTTAAATATTTCTTATTCGATGTTTAAAGTAAATTTATTTTATTATAATGAACAGGTGTTTTTTTACATGCTGTATTTGTCTTCATCAACGGCTTTTATGTTAGTAGGTCAACCCTAATGTCTGTTAAGGCAGTCATATTGCGTTATTTTAGCACAAATAATTAGCTTAAAAGCCAGACATTCTTGTCAGTATTTCTGCTTACAACATCTTTTACATCTTATTTACCCTTTATCTATAAAGTGGTTGTTTAAGTATAAACACTGTCAATGTAAATTGTGGTTCTTTTGATATTTTTATTGAAGACTTAACATATATAAATAAATTACTTAATTAAACATAAGAAGGGGGCATCATACAATGCATAAATACATAAGACTGAATAGTAACTTTATTTGTTATAAAACAATTGTTATTGAATTTAATAAAATATAAAGATATAATAAATATATAATATGACCTCCGATTTCCCAATTAGTTTTTTTGCCACAGTACATGGTTAAAAACTAAATAGGAATAGTTAACAACTTTGATACCTTGTCAAGAAATAATGAAACATAAGCTATACGTACTTCCACGACAAAATAAAATTGGTACGAAATTGTCTGAAACAAGAAGTGTATGGTTCAATAACAGTAGCAATTGATCCCTTATAGCAGTAAACTTAAATCCGAATGTAATTTAATGAGAGCTCGTTTAATCAAGATCACCTTCATTATGTGTTCTGAAATAAACCATTACATTTGAGAATTACGTTAATAATAATTGAGTCTAATTTTGTCAGAGGCATTTAATCATAAGTATGTGATGAACTCGATAGACAAATAAGATTAGTCGTAGCATTACACATACATCCCAATCATAGCAAAGAAGATAGGAATGCGAATTTAATTAAAATCACCAAGCATTCATTATTATGTCAGTTTAACAGATTTATTCCTGTATAAGCATTAAAACTTGGCCTGTGCTTTATATGATAATATGTAAATTAATTTTAGTGAATACCGCGCAATGACACAACTTATATGTTTTTAAAAGGGTTCAATCATGCTTCGGCCATTTTATAAAGTATGTTTACGTACATACACTAAAAGGGTCTTAGTGTCAATAAACATAGGGTTGAGGGTTTAACGACAGTTTATATTGAAGCATTACACATAATGGTTTCATTTTAATGTAAGAGCATGATAATTTCATTCGCCTGCTTTGTAACAAAATAGGAAATGTATTGTCTATAGCGCAAGATACTTACTACGTCGTATAAGAACCATCCTATATATAAAACTTTGAACTGTCACTGGACAAAGACACATACACAAGTTAATGTTAATAACATTCTATGATAAAATCAGCCAGTAAATTAGAAAAAGGAAGCATACCTACAAAAAGTAAATAATTTTATTTTGATAGTAACTGGCAAAAGACAACTAACATATTATGGATAACGAGATCCCGGAAAATAATAAAATAATATAATAGTCAGAAGATTTGATCTGTAAATGACATGTCAAAAAAGTAAAGGTTGACAATGTCCCGAAGTTATAACAATAATGCAATCTCACACAGAGGGCAATGGGAAAACTGAGAATGTTCAAGTTGTACCAGCTAGATTAGGCACGACTTGCGTGATGAAGAGAACTAATTTCAACAATGACAGTCCAACTTCTTATATAACTTTCAGTGTTCAGTTTTCATGCAGTCTCACCGACATGACTGGTCATTGTTAAGTTTATTACTGTTAAAAGTCAATTGTAATCAATACAGAGAATTGAATGATTACCGGGTTGTAAAGAGAATTGCATACTATGATGGGCGGAAACTTGAAATTATGGACGAACGGAAAAAAGGAATGATTCTACAAATTTCAGTTGATAGTGACTTACAGAAGGTATTGTTTACTTCATCTTGGTGTAATTGTCAATTCTGTTTTAGTTATATTTGTTAATTCTGTCAGCACCAACAATATTGCGTGAATGTTTTTAAATACATGGATGGCTTATTGTTACTATTGTTGTGTTCTATTCATGTTGCAATCAAAGGCGAGTTTCTCATCGATGGTTTTCTTGTACTTACTTAACAGCGTAACTTTAATGGCAATGGAGGCTGCTTAATATGTCGTCTGGTCTTAACGACCAGTCCAGTTTTCGTGTACTTTGATAATACTGTAAAAGGTCAAAGGCAAACAAAACCGTTAAACAGATTGACCAAAAACTTTGGATATACATTACTCACTGAATAACTATTTTGTACACTGTAAAATAGAATAAAGACAATGCTTTAACCGACAATATTTTTTTTAAATCATCCCTAGGACCAAAGCGATTCGACTACATTTGGCCGTTTCACTGACAAAATTAATCATGAACACAATTTAAAGATATCATTTCAATATATATTTTCCTTCAAAAGACAAAACAAAAACAATTTACTTGCTTTTAATCACGCTAAGCAAGCATTTATATAAACGCCGCACCATATGGACGTACATGTGAAAATGGACTGCGCTCAAATACATATTTAGACCCGAACATACATGTACATGTATCATATTACCGATAAATGACGATGAAGCTAAATCTTATCAGTAAGAAAGTGGTACACCAAGGTAACCTGTACTGGAAAATCCGTTGCTAAATCTCTAATATGATATAACGTGAGCAGAAATGTACTTGCGATAAATTACGTTTTAGTTTATTTAGTTTAATGGCTTTATCACAGATGTAAATTTTTCCTCAAAATACCAAGTAAAAAGTGTCTATTGTTTATATGTAGTGTGCTATAGATTTTAGCATAGACCAAGTTTGGATCGGTATGTTAATAACTGACCTTACACACTTCTATTCCTGCCTCAATAACCTGATATTTTTTCATTTTTTATCGTTTTACTCCATGTGTCTGTTTGTGTGACCGATCATCCGTACGTCGGTCCGTCCGCCGACTGCCCGCACGACCGACCGACCGCCCGCCCGCCCGCCCGCCCGTACGTCCGTCTGTCCGTCTGTCTGTCTGTCTGTCTGTCTGCCTTTATGTCTATGTCTGTGACTTTCTTTTTATCTGTCTTTCTACCTCTATGTCTGTTAAATTATCTGTACTTACAACTTTTAAAATCTCCTATTTGTAGTGATGTCTTTTATTTATCTTTCGCAGTTAATAAACTTGTCTTTTATATGACAGCTTATGCAGGAAAAGCAGATTTACTGACATTCATATATAAAGTAATTAACTTCAAATTTAAAACGCCACATAATATACGCTACACATATACCTGTCTGTAGCATAACATAACCTCTTCACGAAAGTGTCAATTGCATCCTGTTACCTTAGGCTATCGCATTATGGTTCAGTCTTTAAACTTTTGCAACCTTTTTATTGGTTAATGAAATCATTAGCCAGTAAAGATAACGAACAATGGAAACTAATAGAAACGCTCTTACATTTCTGATTAGCTACATGTCGATGAATAAGCAAGTGTTTTCTTTTTCATAGAAACAATTCAATACTTGTATTTTATCACAAATTAGATTTATGTACGACATTTAGTTCTTCAGAACTTGTTAAATAAATGACATTTTGTGCCCAAGACCGCTTTGAAAAACTGAATTATTTCTGGAAAACCCCAATGGACTTTTTTGTGAAAAATTTATATGACTGTGATTTACTACTACATAAATTTACAATCAAATATAAGATTGCCGCCATTAAACTATAACAGAGGTCAAAAGTTATATATTTCATTACGAATATTAAGGAAAAGTAATAGGATTAATTTTGTCAATTGTTGACATGCATCTAATTAAAGTATGTGTCATTCATTAAATCGTTATTTTTACATGCATCAGTTGATGAACCGCGTTATGCAGTTTAAAGTATCGTGGAATCCGAAAGACAATATACTGTAAACGATCCAATACGGTTCATCAACCGATAAGGGTTTAAAATCAACGATTCAATCCTTATGTTTAAATAAAGGTTACTAGATACATTGACATTCTTTAAATGTCACTATTACAGATTTTTAAAAAAAGCAATTGTTTGCAACCACAAATATATGAAATGTGTTTTGAAAAAAGACTAAAAAGAAAAGGTCTCATAAAGAACACATGAAAATAACATCTCACAATGGTGCGTGTCTTTGATATTAACTGGACAAGCTAAGAGGTAAAGAAGTTATGGCTCAAATTCAGAGGAGTTAATTTTTATCCAAGAAAGGATGTTAAATGAAAAAATGCTGAATGTTTCACTCTGGAAAATAAGATTTGTAAAGATTTGGTGGAATCACAGATTCTCTTTGGTGTGTTGAGTGAGACTGCCAATCCAGGTGTGATAGGATGCTCGATCAGCTGTGCATGTATGGTGGGCGGGGTAACAGCCGGAAATACTGCACTTGCTGGTAGCACATTTTTTTGGCAATGTTGGCAAGGGTCGCACATCTAGCTCCATTAATTCAGAGCCATCTTCTAATGCTTAGTCTGATTCTATTCGGCCGTACTGGATTGGCCATGCTTTACAAACACGTCTGCTGTATGACCTAATTTTGACGTCAGGTTTAAGTTCATTTATGAAAAGGCCCTTTGTAAAATGAGCTTGGCCCAACCAGCCAAGCAACAATCAGGAATGCGAGCGCGAGCTGTCTACGACACAATGTAATTAATGGACGTATTTTTATGTAACGTTCGTTGCAGCGGCGATCATTGGTCATGGGAAAATATTTCAAGTAACAAGTGTTATTAATGCAACGATCTTATACACGTTTGCGGAGCAAGAGCTTATGTCAATAATTGTATGATGACATTTTTATGACATACGTCATATGAAAATATTTATCTCGACTCTAACTATTTCCTCCGTCCCTTTTCCATGTAATGTATACATGGTGAAAAGTACCATAAACAAACATTCAGAGAATATTAATAAGTTTAAGTACCTGCCTGTGTTATAGACATGACGTAAATCTGATATTTGCATCAATTATTGGCTTAAAACGTTAAAATAAACATAACAATTTGAAAAAATAAAATCTTGATACAACTAAAGGTCATTTATGGGTCCTTTTTTCTGTCACTGTAATTGTATTACAAAAGGTTAATTTAACTGGATTTGTTTCCTGTAAAGTATATTGGAGTTTCCGTTGAAGAATGTCCAAGCATTTTACAATACAAAAATGAAATACGCTTAAATAATGTGTAGTTTTTTTTAAACATTTCTCGCAAAACAAACTCCTTATAATCAAAGTAAGTGTGATCACAATGATTATTTATATTTCACTTCAGTTTATAACATTATTCAGCTGGAAGCATTATTGTCCAAGATTACAAGTTTTCATTGGATTTTCAAATCGTAAATTCCGTAGACACTCAAGGTTGACTTTAGATTTTTAAGTCAGTAATACGCCCTTGCTTTGGCTTCAGTGTCACTGAAGATGCAACTCAAATTGGCTTAGGTGTCACTGAAATAGTCTGTGCGTCATAAAAAGTGACATTAATTCGTTAAATGAAGCAAACGATAAACGCACGTTATTGCACAATAAAGATTATTTCCACAAAAAAATACTTGATAACTCTTAACTAAGGAAGAATGATCCAGAACAAATCTTCTCGAAATACATTTGTCATGCATAAAAAATCGACTAGACGGATAATAACATTTACCCAATTTTCTAATGAAATAATGTATACTAGTTTTTCAGCAGTTAAAGAAAAGAAAATCTGTCCTTGTCAGTACAACTTATATGCTTCGAGATCATTTAGATGAGATTATTTCGATGAGATCATTTGTTTCGAATTAAAAGCACAACCACCTAGAGGAGTCTGAGACTGTAAATGGACATAGTATAGGTGTGTTAACTCGGTGAATAAACAATTTTGTTTAACCATGTTTAGATAGTTTTATAGATGATATAATGTTGTCAGCATTATGTTGAAAATGCATAAATGAACAAGTAAACCTTTGTAAATTTCTAAATGTTTTGAAAGCTGAAAAATCATTCAGCAAGATGAGGAGCCTTTCTCTTATCTTTATTCTAAATGTCTTAGCAGGTATAGTTTGTGATTCGCGTTGTTATAATACGACTTATCGGCATATACACGCTCATTGCTCTCCAAAGACGTTAAATAAAGCTGTTTGAGAGAAATTGTTTAAAATTCACCCAAAACAATTGTATCTCCTAATTCCTTTAACCACGTAACAAAACAAAAACATTATGGTAAAAACATTCAAGTTGATAAATCTTTGAAGCTTCTCCAGGTTATCTGATCTTAACGTTAACTTTATCCATGTCTTGTATGCAAACCGAAAAGGCAATAGCTATTATTTATTCACCAAGTATGGTCAAATGGTTAGGTATGCAAAATTAACAAAAAGAGGGTCAATGATACACGAACATTACAATTCAATATGTGCCTAGTTTTGACTAAGTTACGAACATACCCTATACTATATACCAACAATGTTGCGCAGCTGTTATTAAGGACAGCGAAAACTGGGACTACTATAGCTCGAATACGGCCATTGATTCTTTTGCTTCGACTGAGTCCTGAGTCCTAAAATGACAAGACATAATAAGCATGTCTTGCAGTAGACAGGTCCATTTACTCTGGAGGTTAACTGCTGGTCAAGCATTACCAATGAACTTATGGACCTAAATATACTGTTAACATCGCTATTTCTTACTGAAATTTTATTTACTTCGAAATAATTCCTTGCAAAAATGTGTGTAAATGTGATTTTTCCTGATGCAATATTTTCGGAATGTGTACCCCATTTGTCACACATATCATGTGAAACTTATTATTTATTTCATGTTTTGAAATAACAGTTAGTGGACCGATAAAATATGTATAAACATTTTCAATTACCATAAAATGACCGAAATCACTGTTTACCTTTAGCTGACACTAAAGAAGGATCGATAACACCATGGACAAATTTGTTCTGACCGTATTAGCGTACCATACCCAAACCAAATATGTATAAAGCCGTTCGGAACCATGGTTATGTAAATACAGTTTTCTTAGAAAATTTTGTCTTCTTTTTTATTCATTTGAGACCAGAAATTAAGTAAATCACCATTCAGACATTTCAATAATGTTATATACTTTTTCTTTAGGCGAAAATTATACGAGTCATGCAAGAACTTCTACAAATTTGTACATAATCACATGTTAGTATAATGCGGAGTGTATATAATAACAAATATTTATTCATAATGATTGTTTTACTTGCCTCTATCATTTTGCTTCCTTTTACAAATAACAGTGCTAAAATTATTTGAAACGATGTACACATTTGTTATGAAGACAAAACACACAGAAAGTTACACGTCCAGTGAAAGATTATTTCTACCAGATTATAGACCGAGCCTTAATGTTTAATAGGCATTATTATCCTACATAGGCGTTCATCCTGTAAACAGAGAATACACGAATATATTTATATCTTGTATTGAAGATACAAACAATTACAATGATTGACATTTGGCACAGACTCCTAATGCAAGTGTTAATTCGAGTTTTTCTCATAAAGCATGCAACAATGGGTAACTCTACCAACTAAGAATCGATATTAGAAATCGTATAAGACAAAAACAAATGCTTAGTATAAATAAAATTTCTTGTCATAAAAATAATCTCTTCCAAACTTTAAGCGCAATAAGAAAACGATGGAAAGAAATATATATGTCTCGATAAACATCAGAAGACGTGTTCAGTTAATGCTAATGTCGGATGTAGATCAAGAGCTCCCGATAAGTTGTCTAGACCTTAAGTAACTAGAGACATTGATATATCTAGTGCATTATAAATTTCCATTTGGGTTCTTGTCTACTGCAATTCTCTTTTTTAACCAGAATATATTGCAAGTATAAGCAGAATTGAATGCATATGCATCGTTTTAATGCTAACATTAAACAATCCCCATATACATCAGTAAATGCAAAAAGACATATCCAAATACATTTAAGTTTAATACCTTCATTATAATTTACGCGTAAATAAGATATTACCCTGAACACTGACAGACAGGCATTCTCCGTTTGATTTCATGTCTGCTTTAATATAGAAACTGGTAATTGGATGACGTTCTCTCGAAAAAACTGAGGTCAATCAGAATAAAACCATAAAAACAGAATTGTATACAATTTGTTACAAAACGTTAGATTGGTCTGGCTGTATCACATACGTGTACATTACGATTTGCTTGCTTGCGAAACCTGTGACGGGTACCAAATAAAGGTGATAACTAAAAGTACATATTGTATTTTTGCCTCTTTCAATTTTATTTTTACAAATCCGTTGTAATTATATTTTTATTTTAAATAACTATATTGTGGATGACGTCATTTCCTACAATTATATTGTTATTTGCGAATGCCTTTAAGTTGTGAATGAAACAACCGTGCGTAGCCTGTGTATATTTCTTTTGAAAAAAGTAAGATTTAGTTTATTCATGTTATATATATTGTCAAGGTGTTGCAATTATATAAAGGTCACATACTCAGGCCAGACTACATTTGACACTTTATGTGTTAATTAAAGCAATGATATGTAAAAATGCTATTGTCATGTTAGACCCAGGGTTCTCAGTTTGTTTTTTGTTGTTGTCTTTTAATATTTGGGCTAATATTAACATCTTAGATTACAGAAATGACACTTTTGGAGTTATGTAATAGCTATGTGGAACATTTGCGTATAAACGAATAGTGATTATAAATGGTATCAATCATAAAGAAACATCTGACTGAGAAGAGGGACAATCGCATTTATCAAGATATAATATGTGTGTTTAGTTTTGGTTTTAGGATAAATACGAACTGTCTTGTAAAACATTCCTTTTATGAATTTAACACATTGGTTTTAAAATTATACACACCATGACATTTATTTTATCTACGTGTATGTTTATATTTGGTCATCAAAATCAAAATCTAAATCACGTCAAAATTGTCTATGATGTTTCATTTAACAAAACAGAGATGGCAGAGAGATGGTTTGTCTAAAAAGGGTGGCAAGTTAGAAAATAGCTCTAGTCGAAGTTACTTAAAACATTGTTCAGTCGTTGAAGCGAAGTTTTCTTTCGATCAGCTTAAAACAAACGAACATCCAAATATGTCGGCTTTTAGCCAACTTCAAGTCATTCATTATTTATTATTATATCAAGTTGATTATTATTATTTATTAGTATGTCAAGCTAAAGTTGTTTAAAAAATATAGACGAATGCGCACATGTTAGTAGTTAACGGAATGGAGTCCAAATGTTGGTATATTGACTTTGTTTTATATACATTCAAAGAACACTTTCACTGCCATTCGCTTCCAAATATATTGTGCGTTATATGTTTATACAAATAGTAATTAACACCAACCAAATAATTGTTAAATGTATGTACGAGTGGCATTTGAGAGGTAGTGGCAACAGTCTTGGCTTTTCACTACAAATGTAACATACTAATTTCTAGTGGAATCCCTAAAAGTACCCTCCGCCCATCTGAACACATTTTTCCAAGCGAATAAGCCTATCCGAAAATGCTTTCTGAACATGTCTTCGCGTCTATTGTTTATACAGTGATATAGCCAGCTGCCAACTGAACTGCCGGTTTCAAACTGTCGTCGTCTCATATAGTTTTTCATGTCTGGTTTTAACCAAAATTCACAGGGTGAAAGGTCAGGACTATATGGAGGGTGTGGTAAAATTTAAATTTTATTCTCTTCTAAAAAGTCCGTTACCACGGTAGAACGATTGGCTTGTGCATTATTATGAAGTAACTTGACTCCACGGACTTTGCCGTGTAGTGGCTAATAACTTTAGACAGGACATGATCCTTGTAAAATTTGCCTGTAACACTGGTGCGTTAGGGTACAGGGACTATAACTTCCGAGTAAACAAATGGCGTACATAACGCGACGAACGGTCTTGCTGCCGCGGGCTATTCTGGGTCGTCACGTACAAATTTTACCTATTTGCATATTGTTATTTTATTTCTTGCTTCGCTTATTAAGGTATAGTCATATTTTATGACCTGTAACGATCTCTGGCAACCACTTTTGTCTTAGAATCTCATCAGTAATACTATTCCAATTTACACACGTTGGCGTTTCTGTTCATCAGTCAGTAAATGCGGGAGTCAGTGAGCACAAACTTTCCGTAGCTTCATATTTTCTTTAAATATAAAAACAAAAGCGAATTCAAGCCCGAGATGCCACTTATCTCCTCAACTGTGTACCACGCATCTTCTTCCACAATATATTTCACAGTACCGACGCCATGTTCTGTAGACGGAGGCCTCCGGAGACTGGGGTAATCTTCAACCCATCTAGCAACAGCAGTGTGGTATGGAAGGGCCTGCTCTTCCTATACAATGTCTAAAATAACGTTGTATTTCTAATTCGCTAATTCCTAATTAATCGCGAATTTCACAATAAGGCATCTGTTGTTTTTTTTTAAATTATTAACATTGCACTCTGCCATTTTGACAACACTACATCTGACTGTAATATGTTAATGTTTAATTTGTTTCAGTAATGCGCACGTGCATTACGGGGAAATTAACCCTGTTAGAAAAAGGTTTGGTCTTTCCAACGACACATTTCCTTTGTTTATTTGCGGGAAGTTCGTGATATAACGAGAAAGTTGGCACTATTTCCCACATGGCCCACTTATAGACACCTTTCAAAATAGTTTCTATAACTTTTCCATGCATCATGTTAATTACATTAATAGCAGCACATGAATGTTATATACATTATGAAGAGGGCTTTAACTTGTACCGAAGGTAACGTAATCTTATGTGCGTAGTAATACAAAATAAAGTAAAACATGGCTTCTAGTAACATGGTGGCCATTTTGGTCAGCCTACGATTAAAAGAAACTAGTAACATAATACTGGCTTAACATTAACGATGGACGAACACAATCTTGAGAAGGTTCATTTACCAACATAGGTCCATTTAACAAGAGCTTGATGGTCTGTTGAAAATTATGATTAATATAACACTTTAACGTTTACTTATAAATTCTGATATTTCACTTTTCGACAAATAATAATAATAATAATGATAATAATAATAACAACAATAATAATAATAATAATAATAATAATAATAATAATTATAGTAATAACAATAATAAATCAATAATAATACATGTAATAATAGCCACTTTTAATATTTATGCAGTAAGAACGTGACTTTTCTTAAGGGCAAATGCGAATATTTTAATCTGCACAGAATGGTGAATGTCAGTAAGCTGGATACATGGCAAAAGTGTCACAAATTCAAACCGCAGATAATATTGAAAAAAATATATTACACATAAATTTTTGTCTGATAGATGGAAGTGCCAGAAAGTGTTTTAGTGAATGCGTCTAAACAATTCTTTTTAAGCCTGTAATAGAAATGTATTAACAAAGCGCACTTGGAATTAAAATTATAAGTCATGCACATGGTGACAATTATCTTTAAAGGTTTCGAAATTATTTTTATAGCGATCAGGAACAGTATCATACAAACACAAATATTAATATAGGAACTTTTCAATTAACGAAAACCGATCTATGACAACACAACATATTTTTCTAGCATACCTAACTGTCCATGAACTAATTATTCTTAAGGTTACAACTAATGTATACAAATTGTTTATGTTTGTGGCTAATGACACGAAACATGATCAGACATTTTTTTCATAAACTATCATTGTCCGAGGTTATTTAAGACTCTGAACATAAAAAATACCAATTTTCTCTATGCTAATAATAATTATTTTATGTCTGAAGAAAGTCGAAAACAAAATTAAATAATCGCGAACTTCGTTATAGAATCATGGGCGTCGCAACGGAAATGGTGACTGGCGATTATTCCGTGTATATATATCAATAATATAATATAATATAATATATATATATATATATATATATATATATATATATATATATATATATATATATATATATATATATATATATATATATATATATATATATATATATATATATATATATATATATATATATTATATTATATTATTGATATATATACAGACTAACCTGCCAGAATATCTTGACGTGACAATTTGTAAAGGTAATTCAAACCTGACCCAGAACAACCAGTCCAGGGTGCTGGTCTAAGCTGTACACGATTCTGACATGCGATCCGGTTTAAGTGCGCCCACCGCTGATTGGAGAAAGCTTCTAAGCTCAACTAGCCACTAACCATGGTCAGGGTTTATGCATTTGGAATTTTTCGACTCTAGACAATATTACTGAGAACAGTAACAGAGTCAGAGTTTGATCGAAATACCAAATTAATATGGTTACAATTATCTTAGACAGACGAATTTGTTATGGGTGTGTGAATATTTATGAGCTGTCAAGTGTCAGAAATAAATGTAGTGTTTTTTTTTTCATTAAATGACTAGAATATATTTCGTAAGCAATTGTGTCCGTTGACACGTAATTTAATAAGTACATTCTTCTTAAATCCTTTCAAAAGGCGGTTAAAATATCTGGTACTAAATTGCGAGATGCCTTCTTTATATAATTTTTTGTGGCTTGCCTACGTTGATGACAGTTACTGCTTAATTGATACTGTTCCTGTTAAAAGTAATAAATGTATTTATACAATTGAATGCTTTATAACAGAAAGATTTTGTTGAGAAGTTTTCAGTATAAGACACCACCATATATATTACCTACATTCTATATTATCTTTTCTTTGTAATAATGTAACATTAGTGCAATTTCTTAACAATAAAATACATTTACTACTTCTTACTATTATATTCTTGTATTATTTGAAATGCCGATACAGGCGATCTTCTTTTAGTTAAAGTTTAGTTTTACAGACTGTATCATTATGCGGATTTATTATGCTTTTGTCTCTTGCCATATACTGCGATATATTGTTTAATTTACAAATGTATGCCAATTAAAAGAAACAAGTACCTTATAAACACCGGATCTTAGGAAATATGCGTCGGTTACTTGCACTCAGTGCAAGTGACGTTAATGTTGTGGACTATAAAGTTTAAGGTTATAGGTCTATATATCTAAGAAAATGTATTAACACTTGAGTGAATTGGTTGAAACTGTATATGCACCGCCAATCCTTGAATTGTCTTAATTATATTCTGCAAAATGATTTGAGATTACAGCATAAGATATGACGGAGCTTAGCTGATTTCGTGGCTTTGAAACACAACTAATAAATGACTAGCAATTATTGTTTATATTTAAGTTATAATGCATACATTATAACAAATAATATATTTTTTTACTATGAAAAATGAAAAAAAAAAGGTTGAGATTTGGTTAAGTAATGTGTTTAGTACTTATACCATATTATCGATTGTCTGCTACTAAAAGGGCTGTCGATACACAAATATCTTGAATATTTGCGAGTCAATAAAATTTGCTGACCCATATGATATAATATACGAGTGTGTGCCACGTCCTTGGAAAAACACGTACAGTGAGATGTGTTAGCAAATGTGTTTCCATGTCTAATACCATATGCATATGATTTGTTTATCTTTTCTAATAATAATAATCATCGCCTTCATGAATACACAAATTTGGTGTAAGAAACAATCAATTATATGCTTTCTCCAGTTTCTCATTTTCTTCATTTTGGAACATTGTTTTCCCATCATTTAGTTTGTTATTTCGTTTCATGGTTATTGCGCCAAGTAATTACCGTAAATTATATTTTGCCTAAGGAGACATCATGTTTAAATGCCAATAATGCATTTGGTTTTAGACTTGGCTTCAGGCGTCCAAAAGGGAAATTCATTTTAACTTCCCTGTTTCTAATGTTTTTTTCCTGACAGGAAAAGATGTTTTCGGGGGTCGTTAAATGTTTCAAGGAACGTTGTTTTAAATGTCAAAGGTTTGTCAAGTCTTATTTTGTATATGAAACAAACAGCAAAATACTGAGTTAATTGAACTTTAAAAAAATATGGTATTTGATATTTCAGTGTCAATTATTAGCGTTTCAGTATGTACTTTTTTCAAATAATTAAGTCTACCAACCATAAGCAGACGAAAACAGTTTCGTGTACTAAATGTACAATACAATGGCAACATATAATTATTCACATTAAGTTAAATAATTTTAAAGTTGGGTTGTTGGGTATTAGTCAAATCTAAAAGCCATCTTTATATCATGTGTCTGACTACGGTCATTTAATCAGCAAATAAAAATGAACATGTTTAAAGTTAACTCAAGAAAGTGCACGTAGAAACGATTTCAGCTGCGATAATTGTAAATAGATAATTAAGAAAAATCTAGACAAAGGCAAACAGGGTAAAAACACAGAGACGAGACATAACACACTAAAAGAAAAACCAGCAGTTAACGCTTTGGAAGGTCAGTCGGCGAAGGGACCGACTGGGGCACTGAAACTTGGTTTGTGGAGTATACCAACTTCGCACTTCCTGAAGGTTTTTCTATCAAACAAACAGTGTAAATAAAAATATCCTGTCAAAGTGAGACAACTAACAGTAAGCACCTGCATCGGGAGTTAAAACTGACAAAAGGAACTAGTATATAGGCAAAATAACTATTAATAAAATCAACATATGTACAGTATGCACAGTAAATAAAAGCCTCGGCAACCTAAAGGTTCGAAAAAGTGTGTAGTTTGAAATAAAACAGCCCATGCGATGGCGTTTAATAAGAACAATTTAATGGAGACAACAATGCCAAAAGCATCAAAGGTGAATCAATGAAAAAAGAAAAAAAATCCTCGAATTTAAAAAAACCCAACCCAAACCAACTAAACAAAATGCAGTATTGGGATGGGATTTGCCGGCATTTTTGCCGATACTGTGCACATTTCTATCATTATAGCACAGGGACACTTATGAGATGCCCAGGGACTGAGTTCGACCGGTCCATTATACTGATACCGACGAGTCAGGCGTAATGCTGCCCACTTAGCCCCGAGCGTTAGGAGGGAAGCCACTACTACCAACAAAGTCATTGGTTTGACCCGGCCGGGGTTTGAACCCGCGATTCCCGATCCGCAAGCTGACGCTCTACCACTTGAGCTATTGCGGCCGGTAAAATGTATTATTGTGGGGAGTTAATAAGTAATAAGATTCAAATAATATATCATAACAAGCCGAGGATTTATCCGTTATTTGCATATTTTATAATAAAGGTACAAAAATCCCGATGTTATACCTACTGTGCAATCTCATGTTAAGGGCATGGATACTACTTAAGTTGATTCACCTTTACAGCATACGACTGGAAAGATGAAAAGACAAGATATCCAACAGCGACTGTTGGCCTTAAGTCACTGTTTTCATATCGTTTCAACGACCTGTCCAATCATTGTGTAACTCAAAGACAGTGTCGATTCTTGACTATAAAAGTCGCAATTGCGAGCAATGCAGTACAATGAAGTGATTTCGCTAGACTTGATTTAAGTTGTTTATTGCTTTTAGCTATTACTCTATAATTTATATAAATTAGCCACGTCATCGACAGTTTTGTGCTGTATTCCCTTTTTTTAAAAGTAAGTCATTGGCCCATTTTTGGAAACATCACGACACATTAACCTGTGTCGCTTGTAACAATAGATACCAAATGTCTTTTAATGTCGGATGTTGCTCATGAATTCCTAATTACCGGTCTAGACTTAAAGAAACCATTGAAATCATACATTGAAGAGAAGCTGATGAAATTTATATTGTCTTTAACTTATGCCATTACCTTTGCTTTTTATCTGTGACATTGCCCTCGCATATTGTTATATAAAAATGATTTTGTTTAAACGGAGATACTGTTTGACAAGAATTAAAGAGATTATTGGAATTGTTCGACCTCATATGTTTTTATTAACTTAAGACTTAAACGCCGTATTTAAGGAAAACAAAAACACGAAACCATGCTGTCTGTTTCAGGAACAATATTGTTTGCAAAATATAGATTATGTCAAAATGTCAATGTGACATATATCAGATACATTGCATGTCTAATTGCTAATGACATTTCAATAAAATGACGTAACCCAATGTATTAGTCATCTGGCAGTAATTCCAGCTGAAAGCGTCATGTGATTTGATGATGTTTACTAGAGTCGCATAACTGCGGCATTCTGAGCAAACATCGATGCAATATTTAGTATGTCTGAATTTTAAGATTAAACGCTTCCCTGATTGTGATAAGCTTTAAATTTTAATATATGTTGCAATACTAGGCATTGACACGTTACAATCCCTAGTGACACAGAACAAAAGTATTCACATGCAAGCCAAATGTAAAAGATAGAACAAACCTGTAACTTATTTTAGTCAGTACATGTAGATAGACATGTGTTATTTTTCTTGTTCCAGATGACAAAATTCATCCCAAATTTAAACTTACATAGAAAGGAACTTGCAAATTTAGCATTGACACTGTACTAAAACACTTTTCTATGCCAAAAGCTGATTTACCACTAACATGTTGTTTTATTCTATTCTAGGATTACATGTCAAAATGTCAACCGAGTACCTAACCGCCTTTAGGATATTTGCCCCTTAGCTTGGAACTTCTTTATGATAGCTGTGCAGCAGTGGTGTTTGGGCACTGCTTGTTCTTGTTTTTGACGGCTTCAACAAAAAGCCATACGGTCGTAACCCAAGCCAACTTTCCGCACCATCAATAGCTTGGCTTATGTCCTTGACTGCAATCTTTCTGAACTGTTAAATAACGACCAGCATTCCTTGCCCTGGGAGATAGTGCTGGGAAACTACCACACTCAGTCTCAAATGGAAAAACTGATGTTGACCAACCCAGGCGGCTACAAGCAACAGCCAGGTGTTGTTACCTAGCCAGCCTTTTCCCATACGCTTCGTCCGTCATTTACTGCCAAAGGCCCATCCAAATGCAAAGTGAGGTTCACCAATGGCACCCCTTTTAAGGCTTTAGACAAGAGCACTATGGCTGGTTGGCGGGATGCCGTTTACACTCACCGCAAAGACGTAAACAACTGAATGGTGTGGTTGATTTCCCTGATAATGGGAACGAATTATTAAATGGAGGTTCGGCAGTTTTAGTGCATCTCTTTCATTTGCTGTCTATCTCCACTGTATCTGCAATTACACCTTTTACTTAATCATGACATCAGCAACAGCGTATCAAAGCAACTTTGCCACTGACAGAATATGATGGGGCGTTTTTCTTTCTGTTCCATCACTTCTGGCAAAGGTGAATTTCTTTCAACTTCCACATATGAAGATCAAGTGGAGTGCGTAGGGGGTCCTACACTGATATAAGAATGAGACCACGAATCGGAGAAGCAAGTTAGATTTAAGTGGTTTTGCGCCAAAGTTCATGCCATTTTAGAGTTTCGTAAGGTGCGCTCCATTTTGGTACATCCACCCTGCAGTTCCATACTAATAATAAAGTTTTTTCGTGTCAAATGAATAACAGTCCTCAAACGTTGAAGGAAAATTGATAAGGAATTATTTATCACAAATGCAAACGAGTATCGCAATTGTTTTTGATCCATATGTTTTGTCATGACTACAAGTAATAGCATTTTTTCAGATTTTTTATAAAGACAATTATTCAGAGAAGTCGCGTCAGACATAATTCCACCTCTGTTTTAGTTGATATGTGAAATAAATATTGATTTCGTATGTATATCTCGACTTCCCGATAAACAGTCTAGACCTGACGAAATTAATGACATCGATATATCTAGTAGAAAATACGTTTCCGTAGATATGTCTGTGTGTCTATTTTAATCCTAATTGTTGTTATTTTGCAATTTGTTACAACAAAAATGAAAAAAGAGATATTTACAAAATAAACGAAAAGGACAAGTTTCAATAAAGATTGTCTTTTTATATATCACCTGTATCTGCTTTGTTACTTCGCGTTTTAAACTCTTCGTTAAACATGTTTTCATTACATTGATGCTATAGTGTTAATCACTTAGATTTAGTGTAACATTACTTATAAAAAGCAACACAAAACTTGGCATACCTCTGTTACGTATTGGCTTTGTTTTAACATTTAAGATAGTATATTTGTCTCGTAATTTATACTAGAAATACAGTGGAAAATGACAGAAAAAAGCATCGAAACTTCCAAACTAAAATTTTAAAAAGGTAAAATCCATAAACTGTCAATAGCTACAGAAGTTAAGAACAAAACAACTGTTATTTTTAGAAATGTGTTCATATTGTATCAAGACATGTCAAACTAATGTACCATTCTTTACACAGTGGTTCTAACGTGTAAATCAGAGACAGAAAGAAATGAGATAATAGGCAACATGTTGGTTTCAAAGTAGACTCTGAGAGTGAAAGCCGTCCAATTCGGCGACTATTAAAAACGTAAATAATAAATATCAAGAACTTGTAACCTAAAGACATAATAAGGACACATTGTGATTGTGTAAGACGGGTTTATTTTAGGAATGACGTAGTACTAAATTATTTCCTGGCGTTAATCAATCACGGAGTCATTAATAATTGATTGAACGCATTTAATATATCCATTCGCATGCTTCGTCTTAACAGTTATTCGTCTAACGTCAGGTAGGGATATGCCCGTTTGTTTCACGTTTAATTTATTAAACACTATATATTACAAAAATAATATGCAATTTCTTTCAACTAATTACAATCCCCTCTTCAAATGGGTCTATTTACCACGACCTTTTGTAAATTACCTCGCTAACCAACAGCCAGTGTGTTAAAACGGACGTTGGATGTAGATAACGAATTCCCGATAAGCTGTCTAGACTTGAAGTAACCCGTAATATTGATGTATCTTCTGCTAAATCTGTTTCAGAATGTGAACCCGTATATACATGAGTATGCTTGTGTTAGGCTGAAAAGCAGCTTAACTGAAAAGTGACGCTTTAAATAGGACGGTTTTACAAAAAATAATGTAAAAAAGCATAATTTCAGCCTTGTTTACTTTTCAACGAGAAATTTGAGTTAAAGGTGTTTAAGCTGACACAAGATTGTCAAGCGGACTGTGAAATTGAAGATAAAATGTGTTGATTGATTTATCGTTTATTCACAAATCATACAGTATATCTCATCAAAATAAAGTGCTCGTATGGTAAATACATCTTTTTAAATATTGTTAAATACTCTAATACCACCTAATGCAAAATCGTCATTTCAACAAGGCAATTATATATAATAAGCAATAAGTTGATCAAGAAAGAAGCGACATTAAAATACATATAAAGCGAATATAAGACAAACTAGCAATTGCTGTGGTTAGAAATACAATTTTGTGTACGCTTACCTTTTAACAATACACTGGTGTACAATACACTCCCATTTTGCAAATGTTTACACAGATCTCGAGACTGATTAACAGATGATGGCATTTTGTCAATCTCTAGCATGCAGTTAATCAATCAAGGAGTCGCCGTTGGAATGTTCTATTAGTAAGTTTTCCCAAGGTTGTTTAGGCTGAGATATACAATAGAAAAAATCATTAAAAGAAGTCCTTGTTCAGATCATCGTATCTCATGCATGTTATTGCGTTTCAGTTGCAATATAAATGTTGATCAATAACAGAAAGAGTCAGTCATCAATGAGAAGATAAATGCAACCTCTAAAATGTCAACTGCACACATGTTATCTAACGCTAATAATATCATAGTCAAACTTTGTTTTATCTTTTAAAACTTTTCTCCACTTTATATTCAGTCTTACAGAAGCATGCGGGTTTACGTTAACACAACAACGGAATTAGAATTATCTAATGTTGCAGTCTTAATTCACTATGGATTTGTGTTGGTGCTGCACTGTACGTATGAAGACGTGTTGCGAGCCATTAGTAAAACATCATATTTTAAAATACATTACATTTTGTAACAGCTAAATTTAAAGTGATACTTCCGTATTGTTTATGTTTATAATTTAATTTGCTTATCAGCATAAGCCTGATATAACTACATAAAATATTAATGACTGCAGATTCATTTCATTGAAAACAGTGGCCAAGAGGTACATATCGCGTCATCCTAATTATACACAAGAATGGACTACCGTCGTCGTTGTACATAGATTGAATCATGAAAACATAGTGGATTATATGTATTATTTGAGGGTTATATTTATGAAAGTTGTTGTCATAAAATTCCCTAGTAGTATATGAGTTTGGCACTCGTGTGTCAGTATCTTCATCCTTAATCTTTCGTTACAGCTTAAAGTGGATTGTAAAATAACGACTGTTTACAGTATGTCGGTCATTATTCTGAATTTACTAAGCCGGCCTTCAGACAGACATAAATAAGAAACGTAGAGCTAAACAAAGGTGGCACACAAATACCGTATTTAATATTTGACATGACTGACATGTGAGTAAATTGGATGTAGTTTTACTGACGAACTTGCTGGTCGGTTATGGGTTTATTCCAAACAAGCTTATTTTTTCCGAGCATATCGTCTAAATAAAGCCAGCTCCAGCTGATTTGCATCGTATCTTGCAATATCCCAAGCAATACGTTGTATATACATACAATAAAACGGATCAGTGTTAAGAAATACAGAAGTGCAGCAGACTATAGGAATAAGGCAATAATACTATAATATGTACAAATAAAATAATTAGAAAATATGTACAACATTCACAGGGAATAAAAGCCTCGGAAGCCTAACATTTCCAAACGAGAGAGTAGTTTGAAATAAAACATCTTAAACGATGACGTATAATAAGGACAAACTATTGATGCCATGCGATAGAAATTCCGTGTCGTCATATGTCCATTGAAATGTGTAATTTATATGTAAGGAAATTATCGAATTGTATCAAAATATCCAAACCATCAAAACAAAAATGTAGTATTGTGAAGCGATAATAAATAATGACATTAAAATAAAATGCTTTAATAAGCTGACGATTTATCTGCAACTAACATAAATAAATAAAGGCAGTCAAAATCCCGAAGTTAATGTCGCTGTGCAAGGGTGCGATGTCCATATGTTTTTGTTTCTTGAAAAGTCCTGTAAATGGCACCAGGTTGTACTATAAACAGCTACAGTGCGACACTTTCTTGCGCTGAAATTTATTATATTATTATTATGTTAAATAATATTATCATGAAATTAGTCTTTATTTACGGTAAGATGAAATATTTAATTAATAACAATTTGTCAAAGTTCTAGTTTATTTACAATCATGATACTCAAAGCGTATACTTTTTAATTTACGTTTTTTTAATTAATTTATTTTTTCTGCAAAGAGGAATGTCATTTTTTACTTATGGTGTGCTATACATACACATATTGCAAAAATTTAAAACATGAAAATTAACTATATATTGTTGAATTAATGTAAGCTTCGTAAATAAGCTTTCTGTTGTTATTACTTGAACTTTTCCTTCATTTGTGGTAAGAAGCTGGCTGGGTGAGGTATAGGAGAGGACAATGTGAGACTCCCGAATATGAAGACATACTTTATCTAATGAGTTAGCAGAACTTGTATGTTTTTGTGTAAACGGAACCTGTAACATAACAACTCATTTAGACTAGTGTAGATGTTTGCTTGAATGAGTAAATAATCATCACGTGCTTAATAAAGCAAACAAACAAAAACAGTTTTATGTCCAGAAAACATCAGTCTGCTCAAACAAAGCTTGGCTGCATTCTAAATCTATAATAACAACAAGCTTTTGCTGTTGTTTGTAATTATGCATTAATGTACCGTTTAATGCTGAACCTAATCTCCCCGGCGACCTTTGATGCTTCGCATCAATGCTTTCTTGTACCTGCTGTGCAACCTAATGTAAAGGGCATGGGGACTGCTAAAGTTGTCTCACCTTTATAGGGCACAACTGTAGAAATAAAAAAAATTCCAACAGTGTTGGAATTATGGCTTTAAGTCACCGTATTTATTTAGTCTTAACGACCTGTCTGGTCATCTGTAAAAAAACCTATCATTCAATAAGGCAACGATAAGCTTTATGACTTTGTATAAATTAACAGTAATTACCCATTCTGTTGTCTCACCTATATATGACACGACTGTAAAAATAGACAAACTTCCAACAGTATTTAAATTATGGCTTTAAGTCACCGTATTCATTTAGTCTCAATGACCTGTCTGGTCATCTGTAAAAACTATCATCCAATAAGACATCGATATACTTCATGACTTTAAATAAATTGACAGTAAATACACATTCTGCCTGTATGGGCTAGACACTGTAGTCTTTGATACATGCTCATTGAGGTTTTCGGATTTAAAGAATATGTGCACGGTAAAGTAGGTCCCTGGGCGTCCAGACATTATGTTGTATTAGCACATTAAATTGCTTAGCATAATACTTTCGTATGTATACACAAAATCTTATTTTTAACAACATACTGCAGTCAGTCCACTTTCGGTCTAACATTTGATGCGTTTACTAGCGATTCGAATCTGGAACAACAAAATAATGGCTGCAATGTGTTATTGAAGCCTTAGTGGGGGTCACATGTGGTACATTGATAAGGTTAAAGTAGGGCTAAAGATAGGATAGAGATATTGTTTTGTTAACTAGTTCCCAAAATAGAATACCTAATAGGGGCCCACGTTTGGTACTTTGGAGACAACCTCTTTGAATCAGTAGTAATATGGCGGGGTCATGATATAATCCGGATGGATGCGCCATTCAACAAATAAACCAGTTGCACTCAAAAAACAAAAGAGTGTAATAGGACAGCATAACAATGAGAATACTGTAATATCTCACGTGTATTATGTGGAGTTATACTGACCGAAACCTGTCAATGCCAGCTTAAGAAAGCACTTTTGACATTCAATGTTTTTATCTGACTGTTTATAAACTCTTAAAAGTTATTTAGAAATAAGCTAAGCAAACACCCTGACAAAAATATTATTAATATTATATTATGTTATTATATATATTGGCAAGAATTGCAAAAGTAAAATAGTCTAGATCCTTTTGAATTTCAAAAAAGTACAACAATTATCATTGTGTTTGTTTAAAAATGCATATTAAATTAGTAGTACACCGGGGTTTTTCCTGAGTAATTATAGTTGCCATTGTATAAAGTATGCTACATATTATCCAAAATAATATAATTAATACCAGATAACTAAATTGATATTCGTAATTCACTTTTAGAAATTGTCGTAGATGGCTTTAAGCATACACACATTAAATGCAATTTGTAAGAATAGGGGGATAATCTAAAATGTAATCAAATGTATTAACCTAAATATGCGAGACTGTAACGCTTGTAGGATAATCCATATTATTTTTATGTCCATATGAATCAATTAAAGCTGTTGAAGTATTACTTTCGATTCAATTACGCGTGAGACAGGTTTTCAGCATTTTAAATAAAGATGTTCCTATATTACTAGCGATTGTGTGCAGGCAGACAAGTTTATTTAAAGGGAACCGCAACTATTACATTGTTTCTCTATGCCATAAGTGGTTTGTGACGTCATTTATGTCACTTGAGTGAAAAAAGTTCGACTCAAGATTCATATAGTCACTCGAGGTCATTTACCGTTTAAAAGCGTGGAGTTGCTACGCAAGACATTAAGCCTCCGCCGTTTGATTCAAACAATCAATTTCATTTACAATCTACAATTGATGTAGTTCTTCTCATACAAATATATACTTTCTCTCTCTCTTTTCTTTTCTTTCTTTCTCTTTCTCTAAACTCTCTCTCTTCTAAATACTATGTGGACATAATTTTTCAATGACGTCTCTACCTTCGTCATTACTTATTAAAGAAAACGTCAGCGATCGGACATATTTTTTAAAATATATCGGTTTTTCATTGCTTGCATTTAAGACCTTACAGGAAGTGCAAGGTTAGAGCTCTGTAAACTGGTTAAAGCACCCCAGTCGGTAGATAGTGCAGAGTGACCGTTCCAAAGCGGTATCTGTTGGTTTGCTTTTTTTGTTAAATGACTCATCACGGACTTGTTCAAACTTTTCCATTTGGCTAGAATGTACCTTTGTCCCATGCCTTTTCAAATTTTGGTAAATGTTGCAATGCTCACTGAACTTTGTCATATATTCTTATTGTAAATTTACTGTTTCACATTGATACAGTTTCATATTTTCTTCAATAGCTTCTTCTTACATTGAGTTATAATGTTATAAAATGGACTAAACCTTAAATTATTATTACACTGTGTCACCACAATGTTGCATACAAATAGCAGGGGAAATATTTTGGACGTCCGTTGTCGTACGCATAACTGCCGGGCTATAGAAAAAAGATCTTGTGTAAAATAACCATTCTAGAAGAAAATATCGCGTTGTCAAGGGCAACTTAAACTATTCTTAGTGTATACACATGTAAACTGGCTCCTGTTCCACCTACATTTGGAATCAAGTGCGAATGGACAAAAATAGTTTACCAAGATTCTTAACATAAGTGACGTCAGACATGTCATGTGGCATACTTCTATGTCGGCCCTAATAAGTCGGCGAGGAGTCAATTTTTTTGCATGTTTAGACGTGGATATTTTTGTTAAGATGATACAAAACACGACACAAACGAACAACTATCGTTTTACGAAGTAAACTTAATAGATTTACTACAGGTTTACTCTTGGGTTGCGGTTCAATTTAACAAAATGAAGAAGGCAAGATCTGCGATAGCAGACAGATCGAATATCTGGTATCACTGGCAGTTCAGAAAATTGACTTTAATTTAGAAGAAGACGAGGTCCA
The DNA here is from genome assembly GCA_007844125.1 of Sinonovacula constricta. Taxonomy (NCBI): domain Eukaryota; kingdom Metazoa; phylum Mollusca; class Bivalvia; order Cardiida; family Solecurtidae; genus Sinonovacula; species Sinonovacula constricta. The sequence continues at coordinate 50,055,083 of CM017559.1, read as the reverse complement.
GTTGTAGATAAAATCGACAGGTCGTATCCTGGAAAAAAAACACTCTTCTGCTTTTAAAACTTACGTTCATATTTAGCATCTTGAAACTTTAAATGACCCTGTTTAAATAACCCCAGTCGGTCCTTTTAGCGACTGATCGTTCCAAGGTTGTAAGTGCTGTTTTTTTTCTGTTTTCTGTTGTGTCTCATATCTATGTATTTGCCACATTTACATTAATCCTGTTTGCCCGTATCTAGATGTAGTTCTTATATGACTTTTTCTTATTTACCTATAAACCCCAGATAGATAACATGGAAGACCGAAATAGTTTAATGTCTAAAATAAACACCCCTTTTCCTGTCCAACCTTTGAACTAATATAAAAATTGAACATTGATTTTGTAGAAGACAGATAAATAATTCGATTTTAACATGGCCACCATTGGACAGATTTGCATCGACATAAGGCAATAGTCGAAATTAGATGATCCTTTTAGTGGGTCGTATCTATTAATCCGTAAATATCAGTCTGGCAGATCCTAAGATTACAAATATAGTTAAAGTCTCTATTGTAAACTATGGCTTTAGTTCTATGTTAGTTAGATCATCAATCTTCATAAGGATATTTTAGGGTAAAAGGTAACAAAGAGTTTAGACGTAAAAATTGAATTATTAATTGCACACGCGCTTTTGAATGGTTACAATTTGAGTTATCTGGTATAGGTATGCTTGTTGCCTGAGAAACAACTTCTAAAGGGTTTTTGTGGAAGACAAGTCCACATACAGTTAATTGTTTGACGTCGCTAAACGCACGCACAACACGAGGCTGGTAAACTCGTGGTGGTCTGAAATGATTTGTATGGAACAGAACCTCTTTAGTTGTACATGATAGAACAAGAAATAACAATTCATGAACACGTGTTTACATATCAATCGTACACACATTAGTGGTTCCAGCGACTCGTCACTACCGAAAAGTTTGATTTTTAGTTGCCAGAAAACGTTTTGTTAGATAAATCAATTCAAAATATCAGACGACGATATGTGCGTCTTCTGAGGCAGCTACATATAAATGTATTACACTAACTAGTTTTAGATCATATTATTAGCTATAGTTTATATTCTCATCTCATTTTATCAAGTTTGCAGAGACAAATATAAAGGGACAGAGCAAATAGGAAAAATGAAACTTTTGATTTGAGTGTATGATGCTACAATGTCCATACGTAAGCTCGGGCAAAAGAAAACAAAGTTCGTATGGACTGGCTGCCACACCGAAAAAAAAATAAAGTTTAGAACAAGCATCATATTTTCTGCAATCCACCGTAATTCTAAAATGAAGTTGTTAAAACGTATGTTAACAACAAAGATCTGTAACGTTTTATACTCTTTTAAATAATGTATACAATTTGTCACTATTTGTTTAGTAAGTTAAATAAAAGTTGATTTTGCTTTTTATGTTTGTAGTCGATCTCTTGCCAAACGTCAGTATTCGGCCAAATTTGAATAAGAAAATATATGACAAAGTCCAATGAGCATTGCAACATATACAGCATATACAAAAATTAAAGGACACAGGACAAAGTTATTAACATGCAAGCCAAATGTAAAAGTAAGAACAAATCTGTGATGATTTATTTAGCCAAAAGAGCAAAACCGGCAATTACCGCGTTTGAGCGGTCATACAATTACACATAGTAACATAATATTACGATGCAGTAGACCAAGGTCGAAACTATTCACAACAGAAAAGAGATTGACAAACATGAAGCAGTGTTTCATTAAAATGAGTTACAATCATGGAGCAGATTGTAAAGCATTGTCACGAAACGAGGGCTGATAATAAAGACATAATCGGACCATTAATAAATTAGTACTAGGAAATAAGGACAGAATGATTGCATATTGACAAGTGAAATTTTAGTTAAATGAACATATGTAACGAATCTGTTTATATCCACTTTACATAAATCGGAATGATAAGTTTAAAATTTTTAATAGTTAAATTATAGTTTGTTGTTCTATAAAGTATATTTAAATATAAATCAGATAAATGTGTCATGTAAATATTCGGTTAATTACCAAAGATAATAACATGCCTATAATATTAATTGCGCAAGCATTCAGAATAAGGTTTGTTCCCAATACTAAAGCCATCAAAGACATCTGCTGACTTTCGGTAGTGTACCTTTGTCTGATGATATCGGTTTCTAAATTAATTTTAAAGTAACTGTAGTTAACTTCAAGAAGTAACGTTTTGGCAGCTATTTTTTAATTAAAATGAAGATAACTAGCAATAACGTTCTACGTAATCCTGTGATAAGATCACTTGATGACATAAGAATGTAACTTGAATTAATCATTTGTTAATGTTTCTGACATATAAAGATTTATCTCTGTAAAATTTCATTTTACGGGGGTGATGGAAGACTGAAAGCATGTGTATGTCATATCAAAACAGCTGCAAGAAATCTCTCACGTTTGGCTACCTTCAAAGATTGAAAGGGCGAGCTAAAAGAAACGTATCCTAATACTGTTTTGTCAAAATTTACACTCATAAATATGAATGATAATTTTTTTTTCTGAGAAATGCAAATATAAATATTTAAAAGAAACTTTTGAAATAACAGCAATATCGCTCTTACCATTACCCTATATTTATACAAACAATTAATATAACTTGAAGAACAATATCATTAAATTCGAAAATTTTCTAGCATGTGTTGAAATTTGTATACAGGGTGGACACACGTGGCCTGAAAATGCAGATCATCAATTTGAATTTTCTTCTTTACAGTATACAAATGTAGTAATAATTAACTTTAAATTTTTCCACAGCAACTAGCCATAATAAGACCAATGTTATCTTGCGAGATGTTTTTCCAGTGAATCTTGTGATTTCTTTATTGATCAAATAAACGAAAAAATCACGCAGAACAATATTAACCTAACGTGAACACAACACGTGGTACAATAAATGTTTCGACATATTACATTAATGTTTGAACCAGATCGACACGGAAATTGTATTTTCGTGACCCCGTCTGGAGCGAATTTATCATTCTTGCACAGCGTTCAGAATGCACTAGTACGACGCTGACACGTACAATATGAAAAGAAAATTTATGGCACAAACAGCTGTTTTCATTTAAATTTAACTTGAATTAAGTCAACAACAATCATTGACTTTAATTCGCCTTCAAATTTAAATTGCTTTTTCGAATTTTGGAATATGTTCACATTTTCCGCAGGTTTGTTATTAAAAGTAATCTGAAAACATCAAATATTCGCTTGAGGTGTTTAGGTAAATTAGGTCGTGGCGTATGTTTCTTAAAAAATATTTATAACAGCAGGACATGCAACAAAATTTTTAAATGTTTTTGTAACGTTCTTCCTTCTAAATAACAACCGATGCAAAAATGCTCGTTTAAAGATACTTTAATTTTAAACAGATTTAAAAACTAAGAAGGTTTATGTCTGTGTTAAATTATTTTGTCGATGGTTATCTGTAAATAACACTTCTACAATTTAATTGAATCTATTCAATAGAATTTAAATTAACAATTTATTTTACTGAGTTTTCCCCTTTACAATTTCTGCTTGGGCACATAGAGATTTATTCTTTCAAAGATGTGTTTCATAGGCTATGTAAAGCATTTCACTCAAAATAAAAGGTCTTTGCAAAGGTTGAGAGGTCTCTGAAAAAAATTGCGATAAGAAAGAAAACTGTCTTTTGTTCATTTTAATGTCAAAAAACAATGAAGCAAAATGTTTTCAATCAAGAAAGAGTTTAACAGGAACCAATTAAAATGTGTTAAACTTCAATGTTACCAGGCTCATACAACTTTATTTAATGTTTAAATTGAACTGTACGAACATCCTAATTAATTATCTCGCAAAATAATGTTTATAACATGTTATAAGGACAATTAAATAACAGCTTCAATGCACGCTATTAAACAAACGATTTAAAATATATATTTTGTTTGAAGTGTGTTTTTAATAATTTGGCAGGTTACGTTCGAAATGTGACGATTTTATCACTGAAACATAATAGATAATTTATTTCCTGAAAATAGCCCGACCATCTAAACTTCACAATGGAAAAAGACCGAAATGCTGTAATTTATTAGAATGGAATAATAAGTTTCAAAGATTTAAATCACTTTCTCATCTTATAATAAACTTCAAGATTTTGTATGCAGATATTGAGGAGATATTGTACTACGTTCGTCGTTCATTTGTTAAAATCATGTTCGATTGACTGGTACTCAAAAAAACTTTGAAGTTAAGGCCAAAGCACATGTAATATTAATAATGATTTGAAAAGAGAAGTTAACAAATACGAGACGAACAAACAATATATTCATATGCTATTGAATGTTCTTTCCATACGTACCAACAACACACCTGACATTTGTAACGTGGAAATATTTCATGAAAGTAAACGCCTTGCATCATCTGCGAGTGTTGTGTTACACGGCATATTAAAGTTATATCCTCTAGAGATATGACATTTATGTTTGCGTAAAGTCTATACGAAGATTCATATTCCATGAAATGCGTAAACAGAAAATGTTTACGATTCACGTGATGGGTCAATAGTAGACTATATTCATCCCAATTTGCATTGTCTCAAAACAATTGCTCTTAAATACGGGATAATATGACAAAGCGGCGTTTAAAACAATATACTTTACCAAATTATTAAATTTATTTAAAAAGTTAAAATGCAATATGTGAAAAGACAAGTTTGGGTATGTCTACGTTAAAATAAATATATTGATAAAAGAAGTAGTTTTGTTGTAACCTTTTATTCAGGATGTAACAACTTCTTTAACAAGTTGACTTCAGAATATCGTTGAAGGTTTACATCTCTCTTTCTTTCTCTCTCTCTGTCTCTGTCTGTCTCGCTTTCTGATTCTTTCTTTTTGTCTCTGTCACTCTTTCTCTCTCTTTTCCTCTTTTTCTCTGTCCATCTGTCTCTGTCTCTCTAATGATAATAATTATAATATTGATAATAATAATATAATAATAATAACAACAACAACAACACCAATAATAATAATAATAATAATTGTAATAATAATATTATTAATAATAATAATAAATATGTCTGATTATGATTATGTGTTGATAATTGATTCTTGATGTTGATAACTTAAGCATAAAATTTAACTTGATGCGGATGATAAATGTGTTATGTATGCTTGTACATGTATATCAATTTAGGTATGACTCGATTATTTGTATCATTGATGATCATTGGCAATGTAAGAAACAAGAAACGTTTATTTCCACGGTTTTGACTTTAAGGAAATATATCAAGAGCAACCAAGAGACCACTTAAGAAACATACAAAATATTTTTATATAATTTGACACTTTGTTCGAATAATAAATACATAAAAATAAATGGGTCTATTTAATATCCAATACTTCTAATATGCTGAATTAATATGTTCTATCAAAGTGCAACAGATTCAAAACATTTCTAACTTAAAGAGTTATATTACCTGCAAAGACTGAGAGCACGTAAAAACTATAAAATGTAATGTTTAAATACTATAAAAACTACATCCAGAGAAAATTGTACATAAAGGACTATTTTATAGCGTTGTTCAGAGTGGCATTACATATAAGCAATGTAGGCTAAAGGTGCATCAAAACGTTTTTATTTTCGAAACGTGTATTCATGCTTAGGAAAGATAAAAATGTGCGTTCCTGCTTATTTCGTAAAGATTGGTGCCTGATATGCACAAGCATGGAATTATCCCCACGCAATCAATCATCGACGACTTGGTGATTGATTAACTACAGGTCATAATTTGGTAAACGTTCTCATCAGTTACATGAGTCAATCAACCTTTACGATAAAATTGATATAAACCTTAAAACAAGAAAACACGTGGGCCGTGATTAAATTCTAAAATAATAATTTCCGAATTTAACGACTGCCATTAAAATAGGTGGTATGGTATTTTATTTACATTTGGCTTGTTTGTCTAATGTTTCTTACAAGTCATTTGTAAGCACGGTTAATGAAGTCTGGTTTAAAAAAAAGTTAATTTTAAAAGAGGTATCTGACAATTCGCCTTCTCCGTAAAAATGTAACGAAACCGCGCCACTCCCGGTATATTTGCCGCAGTGGTGATTTCTTAGACACATTAGACTTTGAGTTGAATTTATGTTTCTATGAGACAGTGTTGCAACCCGCTGAAATATTGTAACACAACAACACGTATTTTTGATTGAAAAGGCCGGATAGAAATTATGTCTATCCATGCGTTCGGTGTCGAAGGATAACAAGCGTGTCTGGATCTAAAACTACATCTACATACTGTGAAGTCATATTCTATGCATATATCATAATGTTACATTTTAAAACGTCAATGGAGCTGATAATACACGGAATCATCTATGTCGGACATTTTAACAGATAATCCTTTAAAAGGACATGTTCAGCATGAAAAATACCTTTGTGTTCAAACAGAAAAGGGAGAATATTATGTGACAAAATGAATTATTTATCAATTATTATCCACTTTTAAATACGTGTGTCTAGTGCGATATAATATATTTAATTTACATACGTGACAACATCAGTTTCTAATATGTTGTATGCTAACTAGAGGCGATTTCTTGAGTAAGCTTCACTTACTGCCAGACTGTTAAGGGCAATTCATTTAAGTCCGTAGGTCAATTTGACTATATGGCGTTTCTATCGTTGGCCTTTATCCACATAAACATATATCACGTAAAATGCAGTCTTATTTATCTTATTGGCTAAAATGTCAACAACAACAAACATACAAATAGAATTGTCACAGATAACAAGAGGGACAGAAATCCGCCGTTCAACCAAGACGTAGATGTGAGGATTTTCTTCTTAACTACTTAGGCATGGTAAAAATGGTCAGTATGTTGTAAAAAATGAAACAAACAAATCGAACAAATTTATCAAATGTTGCACGATAAAGTAGAATATTTTGAACGAGCATTGGTAAAATTTGGCATTTAGCTTTCATGTAATCGATGAAGTTTAAAAGAAACATATTAAAATATGTGGGTGTAAGGTCATTGAGACAGTTAATTCAGTCAACAAGCAGCTGACATTCTGATGGCATGGGTCGATGTAGCATTGTTTCAGCCATAGTATGAAAGTTTGCTGGATCATAGTGTTTCAATCAGGCAAGGTTACCTTAACAAAGTCAAAGTCAAAACGTTTATTGACACAAGCCATAAAGGCCATTGCCAAGTCTACGGACATCGTAGATGACGGTGTACAAAACATGTTAATACAAATTACAGGTTATACAACAACAATATATATTATAGAAAAGTATGAATAACATGGTTGTGTACATACTACAGTAGAATAATTATGCACGCATATAAAAGGAAATTTACCGGCGTGTGGAAAGTATGCATCACAAATTATAACATGTTGATATGTTTTCAAACATTAGTAAAGGGTGGATTTCTAGTAAAGAGATTAAACCTTTTATACAGAGAGGTAATATTTTCTCGAAAGAATAGATGCGGTATGTTACTTTTTTGTTTGTTCATATAATTAGTAATGCTTTTACATATATTTGCGCAATTAACCAAGTTCGTGACCATACAAATGGGCCATACACGTAACTAACAAATGCAATTTCAATGCTGTTATGTTATGTAACATACATTAACAATTATCATCAGAATAATTGTCCGTTACATGAACATTTGCAGCAGATTAATCTGGTGGTGGCTTAAGTGTGACATTTGATATAATGAAGAACTTGCTTCTTTCTCTTTTGATCTGAATGGGTAATTGAGAACCGACTGAATGTCTTGATAGCCACTAATTTGTGTGATATTTTTAGGGGAAACGGTACAATACCATAGTTAGGTAACAAAAGGTGTGCATGTTTATGGTGTGTAAATCATTAAAATTTTGTTGTAAAGACCACACTATTGCCATCAGGTTAGGTCGACAATTGAGTTTCTTTTTTCCTGTACTGTTATTTTCTTGAAACATGGGAATGTTTGATTATTACCGTGTTTTGCGAAGATGTATGTGTTTTAATGAAAATGGATCATTTGGCGTCAAAATAATCGACATAGACCCTTTTGTAACATTAAGTTTGTTAATGTCTTCACGATCTTTGTCCTCGAGTAAGGCAAACATAAAAAAGCAGTATTTATGCAATTAACAGCCTTAAACAAAATGAAATTCATCGTAATCGGCAATACCTTTATTGTAGTAATACCCGTACCTTCTAGGGAACTTTCTTAGTTCAATTATCAACACGAGAAAATCTTGAAATGCCTGAAAAATATAACAATTTTCAAAGTATGTTTTTCGCAGTGCATTTACAATTTACTGATTGCAATTAAAAAACAAACAACCGTACATCTTTAAAAAGACAAAACAATGAACCTTAAATGCCAAGCTAAGACCCTTAGCAATATACGAATAAATCATGAACCCATGTAAACTAATCAGGTGACTCAGCATTTGACGTACATAAATTAGTAGAGTTACTACGATAGCGATGGCTAACGCGTATGACATCTGTATTTGAAAAACGTCTAGACGGAGATTACTATATCGTGTAAGGCCTGAATATACAATGTTCAATAAACGCCTAGTACGTACATAGACGAGATGGAGGAGATTTTAATCCATGTTGTATCTAGAAACGTTTCACTAGAAACTGACATTACAACTGGTAAATATTTTATACAATTTCATACAAGCTAAAATTAAATGAAATAAAAATTAGTAGGACACATTTTTGCACATAAAATATGGATGAGTAAGTTTTAAATTTAAAATGATCTTCAACAGAGTGCACTAGTCATCCATATAACATTTACGTTAATAATAAAATTGATTGGCTAATATTTGAGTGTTTAAATGTAATAAAAATACAATATTTGTTTTTTTCTTTTATAAAATGAAGTATTTCAATTAGCTTGTGTGTGAAAAGTACCACACACTTACATTTAAAACAATCAAAGGACCTAACGGTTTTTGCTGAATGACATGTGGACAAACTTTGATTGTAAATAAAAGTTTTAAATAAAAAAATGTAAAATACCCGCATTTTAAATCTGGGAAATGTTATTATCGGAAAGTTTTTTTTCCGAAATTCGAATGTTTGAAATAAAAAGGTACTTTTAGGTTTCTATTAAGTAGATCAAACAAATTGCTTGTTCGGACTTGATAAGCAAGTGTGAGAAATCAGACTTGACCGACATTTACGCTACATATTTTGCAAAATTCCTTTTTTTAAATATTAAGTTTACGTTCCAGATTTATTTAAGTTATTTGTCACGTACCATTCGTAATACAGAAAAGGGGTTTACTTTCATTTAAGAAAGCAATGATTTATTAAAACAGCCTAATAAAACACCTCCGAAATAACGTATCTCGAGACATGATATAGCCATATATTCTTAACATTTTTATGCAAATGGAATGAGAGAAAAAATAACATAATATACAGAATCCAAGTATTGTAGAACTGTTACAAAGCACAGTCAACAAAAACACATCTTACCATGTAATTGTTACCCAGAAAAAAATGGGAGCAAAAAGAGGTAGTTAAGAAGCTCCAATGACTTCATCAATGGTCCGTTTTCTCCAGGGAATTAATTGAGGAATGGAATCTTCTTCCATGAACATGTTTTCTGGCAAGTAAATAAGTGCTCCCTGGGATAGTCTGGTACTGAGAATAGTTCTTTTGAACTTCAGTGCGTTTCCTTTGTTGGCAAACTAGATAAAGGATGAGCCATATATATAATAACAATAAATAATATTGCAATATTAATGCCGTCTAAACATTGTCCTTTACGTTTTAAGGCAACTGTGTAAAATAAATAATATCTTAGTATTTCAGACATAAAAAATAAGAGAACACGCTGTTTTACCTCGATATGGGATTCCATAAAGATGCAAATAGCGATGTTATCCGAATATGTCTTCGTCGATATTAATACATTGTGAAGGGCATACCAAATATAGGACTATTTCGACCTTTATTTTTGTTATATGGCTTTTTTGTTATCACTTCCATTGGTACAATGATGATGATGATGATGATGGTGATAATAATAATAATAATTATAATAATAATAATAATAATAATAATAATAATAATAATAATAACCATTTTTATATTATTATTATTATAATTAGTAGTAGTAGTTGTAGTAGAAGTAGTAGTAGCAGCAGAAGTAGCGATAGAAATAGTAGTAGTAGTAGTAGTAGTAGTAGCATGGACCACTGTATTATCGTCGTACTTGTTTGACTTATCTTTGATGTGTATGCATGACAATATCAGCTTATAAACTTTGAATTTGTAATGGACAACTAACATCTAAACCAAAAATTTACCATATAATCAACTAATTTTTAGAAATCTAGGTTAAAGCCATTCTGTGTTGATTTGCATGTTGAAATATTCGGAATACGTCGGTAATAGAGATGCGTCGATAATACAGAGTTCGAGTATAGTAGTAGTAGTAGTAGTAGTAGTAGTAGTAGTAGTAGTAGTAGTAGTAGTAATTCTTGTTCTCGTAGTAGAGTTGTAGCAGTAGCAGCAGTCGTGGTAGTAGTACTAGTAGTAGGATTAGTATCATCACCATCATCACTTTTACAGATACTTGAAATAAGATAATATTTGACAGCTCAGGACTGGTCTGGGATCAAGTTGTTCTGAATACTCAAAAGTCGTTCGACTTTCGACTGGGCATAATTTGTACATGGCTCATGGTATCAGTCAGCAAACACAAACCCACTATGCAAAGTGTTGCTAGAATAGTGATAAAGACAAGCCGAAAATATAATAGCTCAATTACTCAATTATTTGCCTGTTATCGCAAAGCCAGACTGTACGGAATCGACCTATCTACAACAAACTAACTTACAAACCGATGGTACATGCAAGTGCTTCTTGGGATGGTCCTGATATTGAAACACAACTCGTAAGACGTAAGAGAAGTGGTCTCATGCAGCCATTATTCAGTCTTATCGTAAATAACAATGCATTTGTAAATAAGCTTTCTCATCTTGTACGTATGCCTTATTGATGAAGAAATCAATTATTAATTGACTAACTTTTTTGTGTACTATTTAATATTTGAAATAAAATGCAAGATTATGTAAAAGAAATAGTTACTTTTACAGATAAGATGTGTATCTAATTCAATCTGTAGTTAGCCTAATCTTGACAACGCATATCTGAAATGTTGGAATACACTTTCCTGTTTCTAAAACATTACATAATAATCTATTTAGTATTTTCCTTTAATAAAGTATATAAAGAATCGCTTGGTGATTACTAATATACATGTACTAATACAAAAAAGTTAAAGTAGCAACTACTTTTATATTCATGACCAAGAATTGAGTGCAATAACGGGGCGATACAATGGCGTCACGAAGCAAATATTTCAACCAGGAATGTCGTCCGTCTCTATGAATGTCTTATCATGAGTCTTAGACTGACTGACTGACTGACGGACTGAGACCTATGTAATGCTAAAAACGGTCTAGCTCTTTATGACAGAAATACTTGTATGCTTTTATTACTTCGAATACTTTATGTTTGATGGTTTTGACCTTTATTCTTTATTTTTAACTACAGATAAAAGTTAATATATTTTTGAATATTTTAACCAGTTAGTTGTGTCCAATGATGTCTACAGTTAAAAATGTCAGGTATAAAGTTCATAATATCAAAGATCTTCCTATCAAACACCCATGGAGTCAAACTGTTTTTAATAAAAATTAAAGTGAAATAAAAAACAGAAATAGTTTAGGCTCTTCATCGAATTGCTTTGTACCATTCGATGTGAAATAAAGTTGTTAACAAGCCACTTAATCATGCACAGAAAACCTCACTGTCAACACTGTCTATGACTACCCATTAACAAGCTTTGACGATGTTTATATCACTAGGTATATGTTTATGTAACCCATGAATCACACAGATAACACCGACTGCGACTCATTGATATTTTTACACAAAAATCGTTATCCATTAGCACCTACTCCGCCATATCATCAGTGGTGTGAACATGCGTCCGCTATTTTCACTCAAATCATATGAGCAAGATGTGCATATGAAAACACATTATAAACCCTCCAATCTCACGCATATTGGCTAACATAATAAATAAGAAAATATAAAAAGGCCGGATGTATATTGCTACATATATCAAAATTTTAAAAGACAAAAGGTCATTTGTAAAAGTTACAACCAAACTGAGATGTAAAATTTTTAAAAATGAGCAAACTCAACAGTTACCGCCTTGGAACGGTCAGTCGGGAAAAGGGTCTGACTAGGGTGCTTAAACCGGATTTACAGAGCTCTAACTTCCTGGTTGGTTTCTCAAATGCAGGCAATGAAAGGAAAGCAGATCTATATGGAAGAAAATTGTCTAAAGTAAGCAATGTGGATATATTGGAACCAATGAACATATGACCATAGAAAATGTAAATAAAAGTGTAAATGGAATTTAAGTACCAACATAAGAAAAATACACAAAACAATTCTAACCCATTTTAATATAGTGTTTCTTGCACATTCTAGGTCATGAAAACCTCATCTCTCTAGAGGTACCGGTTGATACCTTATTCGACCCATGGATCTGCAGCAAAGGGTCAACAAATACTTAACCGCGGTCAGTCAGTAATTCAACCTAAATGACTTCATCTATTAATATGGCATTTGATTTGCAATAATGCTAGGATGGTGTAAAACAAAGACAGCTGTACATAATCCACAGAGATAAAACTTCGCTTCACCTATTTGTTAGCAATTATTTTCTATTTACCCTCATATATAAAGCAAATGTAGCCCACATATAGCGTTAATTGTTCGCATGGCGTTTATCTTGTATTTTCTGTAGCTAGACGTTCATATAATAACAATATAACTGCTTTGTATCGGGAAGCAAAATCAAAAACAAGCATTGCCACTAAGATTTTAATATAAAATGGTATTCAATTTAAACTTGAACATTATCTTATTTTAAACGAGTCACAAATTAATGGCAAGAGCAAATGGATTATGTGTCAGTTAAATGATCTATATAACCTTCTAACTTCCGGTGCCAGTTTAGACACGTTGTCATGTGCCTCTAGTCAATAAATAGCTAATTCAACTTTCCCTGATCCCAGTACATTTCGTCCGTCAGCACTTAGTCTGTAATTAATTTTACACGATTTGAAACTTGGAACACTACACAAAATATAATTTTGGAGGTGTTTAAAACTGTATTATTATTAACAAAACTGTATAAACATAATGAACTTTAACGTAAACAGTTAAAGGCATTTGGCCGCTTGTAGCATGTTCATCTTGTTTACTTTTTCATTACCTAATGTAAAATTATCATGACTAACTATTTCTTTTTCGAGTTGATTTACAATTGTCCTCTATGATTGTTTTAACGGTTGTTTAACTAGCCATATGATACGCGTAGAGAGTTACAAATTCCCATGCATGAAATTTCTGTCCATGTTAGTGAATAATTAAATAACACAAAACGTTATTGAGAAAAGCCAATGAGAGTTTTCTATCTTTGGCACTGACAAAAACCAACAGACCCAAGTGGAATGTCTGCATAAAACCATTACTTCCACATGAGACTAATGTTGTACCCATGGTAACTGAAACTGTACAGCTGAACTCGTCATCAAGTAGTATATTCACGTGCCAATCAACTTTATGAATGATTTTACATATTATATTTATACAAAGATAATTAACAAACAGAAATGTGAAAGGTCGACTAACACATTGCTTTTATTCTTACACAGTACGTTTAAACAAGGTAAGTATTCAAAATAAATAAGTATTATCCATGTGTGGCAAATTCATCATTTAAGGGGACGTTATTTTTTGTTTAAAGTATATGTAACTTATCTACAACGAACACATCTACACTATTTGGATTTGCATTTACATAATTAATTTAAGTTTATTTCGTCAGCAATTTGCCAAGGATCGCCAAGGATCTCATATTGCAATAAAATTGGTATTTTTAGTTGGGAGCCACGTATCCCATGGGCCATGGGAATCCCGCCAAGTAATTGGATTTCTTTAAAGTTTATTGTTATTGAACACTTGTGCGTATTTTGTTTTAAGCAAGCCATTAATAATAATGCATGAGATGAATGTTTATAGCTATTCGTAGAACTCTAAGCTCTCTTCATATTCTATTTTAATTTTAGTTTAGATTTCCTAATATAATTGATAAATGTTTTTATCTTACTTGGATAAAAATGTCAATGTGCGAATAAGTACTAGTAGTTTATTGTAGAACCAGGTTCACGCCAATTCCTTATAGTGCGACTTTGTGATAAATCTTTATTTCTAGATCAATTATTAATATGCCATTGATAACTCTATTGAATGATTACAGTTATTACTTGCAAATCATCAGGACTTAAATTACAAGACTTAAAATCCGGATAAATATTACGAATTCTAACGTGACACAGGATAGCAGGTATTGCTAAGTCCTTTCTACATGTACATGTAAATATTAAACATTTTTTTCCTTCAGTGTGTCGATAACATATGTGTAAAAAGTCGTATCGTTGACAATAGATTTAATGAAAACACTTACTTATAGTATTTTCTCAAGAGACTTTTTTGCTTCAGCAAATCCTTAAATATAATGGTCATGCTAAGAGGCTGGTATGATCAACGAAAATTGCCCTTTTAGATCAGTTATCAAGGTGCATTTGTCTCATTGATTCGTGGCTTTAAATAATGTACGATCTTAATGATTAATTCAAAATAATTCAGGCTTACAATCAGACGTACATAAATCATATTAATTTCCAAAACGTTCTTAAAGACATCGTGTTCCAATTTTGCTTATAACATTTTTCTTGTTAATGAGTTCATTGCGAATCTAGCCTCATGTTCCCTATTGTTAGAAGATCCTTATGTTCAAAGGTTGTGTACAGTTTTAGAAAATGGCTCGACTATTTTTTGGAGCATGGCAACACCAGACGTCAATATCTATTTGCAGATAACAATATTCTAAAAAATATCAGATATAAAATATAAATTGGAACTAACTTTTTTAAGATTTTTTTGGTAACCAATACATGTATAAAGGGAAAAGATTTATTCATATTAACAATATTGTTTATTTATTTTCTATAAAATGAATAAATAATACAAATATATAAACAGCTTATAATAATTTTAATACACAACCCACGTTTTACTTACTTGCAGTCACTAATATATTCTCTTTTATAGTTTCACAAACCTAATTTGCAATAGTTTTCATGGTTTTTGTCATAACCATACTGCACTTTCATAAAGGCACAGAGAAATACCAAAATCCTTTTTATTGTCTTGAACTTGTCTAGGTAAGTTTAATTTACAAAACAAGAAAAGGAGAGCAGTTGTTTTTATGCGGGAAAAGCTGTTATTGATACAATTTAGTACACGTTGCGTGTTATGCTCAATTAAGGTAGTTATGTCTGAGTACCTCTAAGTGCACTAGGAAAACTTGAATGCGATTAAGCCTGGTGTCTTTTCTGAAATACACACAAATACACAAATGCAAATGCATTTACTCTCAAATTTTAAATCATCACTTCGAATTTGAACTTTTGTTAATACGGCAACATAACAAGCAAGATCTTAGAATGGCAGGAATAGGTTTTATTCGTTATTCGATATTTATCAGAACAAACCCACTCCCTTAATACTCAGAATGATTATTTAAGACATGCAGCTTTAGAAATGAAGTGCCTTTGAAAACATTAAAAGCTCTTAGTATTAAGTGAACACATTATTCAACTATACAATAGCCATGACATTCAGCCCGAGCTGTAATAATGTTAAGAGATTCTACATTTTTCGCTCGGCACTATCAATGCACTCGATATATATCGAGATATGATCTTCGCCGAGGCATTTGCTATATTTCCACCGGATTTTGTATTGGGAACAGTTTGGGGGGTGGGTAGGGAAGCTTATTTTAATATGGATCTTGTCATTTTAATCGATCGAAGCTGGTGATTTGGTGAAATGCTCATTATCTTTGTAGATGAACGTTCACAACTCTAATTGAATAGTATATATAGATACATCATCAAAAGAATCTGTTTTATTTAAAGCTTAACAATTAAAGTATTACATTTACTGTGCTTCAAAAAGTATACGTTATGCCTGTATGTTTTTGTATTCCTCTAATACACGTTGATGTTTATAAACATACAAAACTTTGATATTACTTAAGCACTGCTACAAGTGCTGTATACAGAGAATTCAACTTTGTGACATTCATGACACCAGCCCTGCAAACAAACAACTGTTGATGTGGAGAGTTTGTGATGTTTCAAATGTTTTACTACCTCTTTATGAAACCAGAAAACTCTTGTTACCAAAATTGTTTTAAAAACTGCTCCGTTTTGTTTTGTTTTTATTACAGAAAATATAGACAATGAACAAAATTACCTCTAACCAATATACAATGTATATATATATATGTGTGTATTATGTGTGTGTGTGTGTGTGTGTGTCTGTGTCTCTGTGTCTCTGTATGTGTGTGTGTGTGTGTGTGTGTGTGTGTGTGTGTGTGTGTGTGTGTGTGTGTGTGTGTGTGTGTGTGTGTGTGTGTGTGTGTGTGTGTGTGTGTGTGTGTGTGTGTGTGTGTGTGTGTGTGTGTGTGTGTGTGTGTGTGTGTGAGTACAAATTAGTTAAATTCTGCAAATACGTATTGCCTTATTTCGTCAGTGAACCAATATTTTATCCCAGTTTACAACATCATGGACCGAACACCTGGGCAAACTTCAGAACTCACTTCAATTTTTAAGACACACCATTTTGTGCTAACAGAGCAGCAGGAACACATTCCATAAAAGTCACCTGTCTATCTATAGCTACTTCCAAAGGTAGATGTCAAGTTGTGCCAAATATGCACATACTTGCTCACTATAATGAATATAAACTTAATTAAATGATGGCCAAAATGGACCTTACCGTGTTTGTGTATATGTTTACCCAAAATCCATTCAAGAGGAGTATAAACAGATCTGCATGGCGTCCACTTAACGTAATATAACTTGTGTTGCCAATAGAAAAAGAGCAGAACTTTCTTAAATACATAAAATATACCTTATAATCATTACGTTTGGAAATGACAAATAAACGATATTGGAAAATGGACTTAAGATTTTAACTACGCCAAACCGTGTTACTTATTTGGAAGTAAAATAAAATTATCACATACATTGTATTTACATTCTCAGGCAACAATTCGGCCTTTCAAAAATGAAAAGAAAATGATGACACAAGTCTCTATCAGTATTATGTAAAGGACAATCGAAATTGGACAATTAATTGTCTCGATTCAAATATGGTGGTTCATGAGTTGTGTTACAAAGCAATATTTGTAAAACAATTGTAAAACTACTACATAACATCTACGTCTTAACTACAGAAGCAAAGAAAACTACTTTGACAAATAATACCTTAAAAGTATTAACAGCTGCTTAGGCCAACATTTTTTCATTTTATGTTTTACGGGAGCGCCGACCCTAATTTCTGGCGAAATGAAATAAAAATAAAAGAAGCAAAATTTTCTTTTATTTTTCTTCTCTCCGCCGTCTTAATGAATTCCCTCCCTTGCAAAATAAAATTACCCGCGATCTGTCAGAGAACTATTTTCGACTGGTTTACGAGATAGTCCGGTTTATCTTCCAAATAAAAAGGTAAAACAAGTAGCAGTCAATTTGATATCTGTCGGCAAATCTGATTAGATAATATTCACCCTTTCAACTAATTAATTCATCTTTACCATCCAGAGTGTACCCCGCTCGAAGAGTTGACAGCATGGCCATGGAATTAGACGAAAATAACAACGAAAAGTCCGCCTATTTCAAAATAAAGACAATAAAAACAACAAGGAATCGGCATCAATTTGTAAAATATTATTGTCGAAGACCGTAGCAGAGGTTGTCAGAGAAAATCATGGCAAAAACTAAAAAAAAATTGTTAACATTGAACTGGAGGAGAAGACAACCATAGCACAACAACTTCCATTCAAAGTCGTCAAATCATTTGGGTAAAAATGACTTTTAATTAATTTATTATATTTGTTGTACTCGTTTTATTTTTCTAATTTTAGCATGTACAAATCACCCAACAACTATGGATTTAAATAAGGAAAATGGCCGGTCACGTAAATTTGACAGGCCGTTGACGCAGTTCGTGCAAACTTACACTTGTGTTTCAATATATTTGAGATTTTAAGTTTTTGTCTTCATTTATCTAGGCCGTATTCAGTTTAAATTCATTAGTCATTAGAGGTGAGATTAAGTTCTTAAAAATGTAAAAACTAAAGGCCACATTCTTTAACCAATTTTCATGAAACTTGGTCAGAATGTATGTTTTAATAGTCTCTAGGCTAAGTAACAATCTAAATCAAATTATGTGGGATTGAAATCAAGGTGCTTAGCCAGATAAACTTTTCGAACAAACTTTTGAACACTAGAAACCACAGTATTGGCTCATTTTATTGAACTCGGTCAGATTGTTTGTCTTGACATACAGGGTTGATAGCTAGATCATATCTAAGAAAACTTGTTTTTTCAATTTTATTCACTAACTCGAACATAACACATTGGTATAAATATACAATACAAATCTGATAGAACAAAGAGCATCAGCCTTTCCATGTATCATTGTCACCACTTATATTCTAAAATTAAATGTTTACAGAATTTTGGTGTTACGGTACATGGAAAAAAACGAAACTTTAATATCACAAAATAATAAAATTATCATTCTTCCATACTTTTCAAATATTTTTTATATGTTTGACAAAGAAAACTTGTATAAGTAGTTGACCCACTTTTAATGAAACGGCATTTATGTCGAATATATATATGCCTAATTTGAATTCGTCACCAGGTCAAATCTTTAATATGCATTGTGAACACTATATGCCATGAATTTGAACAATTCTGATTAAATTTGCCAAGAACATTTGAACATAGGCCCAGTCAAGTCAGATACTAGGTCACCTGGTCTAATCTTGAAAAACCTTGACAACATTTAAGAGATCACTAAATATACTGTTGAGAAAACTTTCGGAATGTTTGTCTCGAAAACATAGGCCAAATTTAATCTAGGTCATGCTGAGCCAGCCTGTAACTAGGTAAAAACTTGGCCAGGTCATGCCAAAAACTAAGCCGCAAGATTAAATTCCGTGACAAACGATAGATCATGATATACTTGAACTGAAAAAAAACAACACACACACAAAATCTTCCTTTAGATTTATTCTTTGATATATGATATAAAATGCATATTATAACAATGGATGTTTATACTAACTGAACTTATGTCAATAATATTTGTGATCATAGCAATAAATTTTGTCAAAAATAAGTTTTCCGAAAAATAAAAATATGCTGACCGATTTTCATTTTTTTTTGTCGACTCTTCCAAAAAGTGGATTTTATTTTTATTTTTAGTTTGCCCCCCTACTCATTTTTTTTTAAAAATCCCGTAAAACAAACAATAAAAAATGTTGGCCTTTAAAGACAATACTAGACCAAAGCACAAGTGTTTGTCCAATTCCAGATCGTCAAAGAACCCGTGACTGTGTGTGAAAGCAAAACACATATTCAACGCTCTGTAACAGAATACCTACATCTGCAGGAAATCAACACATTTTGCTTGTACAAAATAGCACCAAAAGATAATGTTAGCATGAAAGTGGTAATATACATATATTTACTCGTAAGAAAACGCATTAAGGAAAGAATAACATATTGCATTTTTTCTTGGATCCTTAGCTCGTCATTTTACTCACTTTACGAATTGGGTTACATGTACTACAAATGCCATGCAAACTGTGTTATCACTGTTCTTTCTGCATAATGTAAAACCATATGTTGCCGCCCTGGCATTTTAAGAAAAAAAGGACAATATAAATTTTTAATGATCCACGGCTTTAAACCAATGTATTTGCAGACAAACAGACACAATATGTCTTGCAATGTTTTTAAACGACTTTTCTGTTAACCTTAATACGCATCCCTTTCTTGTACCAAAGTAAACGACTTGAAAATTGCATAAATGTGTTGCTTACTTTTCTTCTAATGCATTTAGTTTTCGTGAACTTTGCTAGTATTTCACGGCTTTTGATGTCATTGTTTGTTGCCATTGTAAAGTTAGCAAATTGTCACTGTGCTGCAGTAGAAAATGATAAATAAATATATTCTTTTTCAGACAAAGTATACAACTTGGTTAATATTAATGAAATAGAGTCTGAAATAAATACAAACTGCTTTAATAACAAAAGATAGACAATTTAAATGTTGAGTTTCTCTTGATGAAATAAGAAAGTCGAAAACCGGTGCGGATATTTTAGTTCAGTAGACATATGTCATAATTATTTCAGTTATAAAAAATGCTGACGTACATAAAATATGCATTACATTTTCAACACGACATAATTCAATATAAAACAAATTAGGAAGATTTTTATCGCCCAGTCGATGTTATCGGCACATTTCATTTAGTCGTTTTTACTGCGATACAGTCATTTCTAATGGTACTGATTTTCTTTTACATATGAATCTATATATTTCGTAACTACAGCAAATGTCCAACCGGTCAAAAGAGTTTGAGATGGAAGGGATGTTCAACAATGGCAATGTTAGCGTATATAAATTGTCAGACATATAAATTGACTGCAATTTAAAGTGCAATTTAAAGACACCTCTTTAACTAACACATGCATCTTAAACTTAACATGTTGACCTATTTTCCAATGTTATAAGGAAGCGAGTCGTCCAGTGGTAGAGGAATGTTACAAATACGATATATATATATATATATATATATATATATATATATATATATATATATATATATATATATATATATATATATATATATATATATATATATATAGATATATATGAAATATGCATCGTGTTTGGACAAAGTACCTTTAAACTCACAGGCCAATATGTGGTTGAAAACCGATACTCAGTATCATCTAAGCACGTGTATAGCTTATGAAAACATGTATACATGTACCAAAACTCACCAAAGTTCAAGCTTTTCTTGGATAGTACTATTCCAGATGATTTTAATTGATTAAAAAGCAATATTTTTCCTTCAGTTATTCTTGCATCTCAAGTATATAACTGGTATTTGACGTTAACACGTTAGATAAACATAAACAAGAAATGAAAATATATAATGGGAACTATTAACCACAAACAATCAGCGTAACAAATCAGAAGAAATACTTTTTTTCATTTAAAGGGTATTACGTATTCCTAGTCGGATACCTTTTGTCGCTCCCAGTGTTACATAATGCATAGGCAGAAGTTTACTCCTACAGCTACTGATAGTGCACAGTCTCGCAACCCTGTCGTCATGCAGATTTACGTTTACATTTAATGGTTGTTTGCAACACTACATTTCTCACTGCAAACGCCAGACTGAAGCCAATTATTCAATTAATATATCGATAGTAAGTCCTTGTTTTATTCAAAAAAATTCACAATGGAGTGTGTGTAACAATGACAACTACATAAGCTTTTACAAACAAACTATGGTTTGTTCACCCATTCGCATTTGTTTCCATTCTAACACTTTGAAATTTTTAAACTTAACTAGAAAATTGAATAATGACAATATCAACAGCAGCTGTGTATAACGTATTGTTTTGCCCTCCAAAACAGTGCTATATCTTTCTACAAATCCCCGCGCCTCAGTACTGGGATATAATTAGTTTAAGTCGTTGAGAAACTTTCGCAAAAAGACATTAGCAGGTGTCGAAAGTCGACAGTTGTTTTTCTACTTTAACTAATATGATCATACAAGCTTCGGTACTATTTTTTAAAGTCAGTCACTTGATTTTGCAACCTAATAAACATGGTTAACGCCTTCTGCATTTAGTGTACCAGCTAAATCATCGCTATTATCTCGCTGGTTTACCACTAACTGAGTTAAAAGGAACCTACAGGTAGCATTTCAATGTTTTACACTTGCTTAAAATCTAATATTAGAAACTGGTATGTTTGTTGTTTTGGAAGACATTTTTGTCGTTTAATATGACTGATAATGTTTTTACATATACCACAGTACCACATTATACTCGTGACAGCGATTAAGCTTCAGCACCAAGGTGGAGGAAGAACCTAGACAAATGTCTAATACTACCGGCGCTCGGCCGGTCAGCTGGAAGACCTTCCCTCATTGAATCCTTTAACCAGAACGGTCCACAAACCCACGCGGTGAGAGGTTAAGCAGCCAGAAGAGCTCTACTACTACGAACCGGGCCAGGGGCGTCCGTACTTAAGTCGTTAGCCGACTTATAGCACATCAGCCCAATACTACTTGGGTTCGAGGAGAGGAAACGGACATACACGTGTTCAACTTTTCCATATTTTTTTTCAGATACCCATTTTTATGAAATGAAATAAAATCGGACCTAAGTTACATTAGAAATGTTTTTGTTAAAGGCATTTCTTATGTGTTAGACTGTGTTAACGAGACGATTATTTTTGCATCACGACTTTACCAGACATCAGCCTGAAGGATATATAAATGTTGTCTTTCGTCCGTCCGTATACGAATTCACAAGACCCTATAAATGTCAGACTCATTAATGACGACACGATTGCAGGAATGTCATTTATCGAATGGGCTGGCAAAGCTCCAGGGTATAGCTAGCATACAACATCTCTGGAATTGGCTTTCAATAAACTACTTTGCATTTAAGGTCATTGGCAGCATTGTGTTGTGATCCATAAAATAGGTCGGAAGTGAAACAAGACTGGATAAGTGGCTTTTAGATAATAGCCAATATAATCTTGCGCGGGTGTGTGTGTGTGTGTGTGTGTGTGTGTGTGTGTGTGCGTGTGCGTGTGTGTGTGTGTGTGTGTGTGTGTGTGTGTGTGTGTGTGTGTGTGTGTGTGTGTGTGTGTGTGTCGGTAGAGACGGACAGACAGACAGACGGACAGACAGACAGACAGTTTACACGTTCGTTCTAGTTAGAAAATGTGTACTAATGGCAAGTTATATAAAATTCCATTTTCTGTCCATATTATAAAAGTAAAATTTATATTACATTTTAAGAAGAGTTTAGTTTTCGAATTAGTTGTGTTTGGTGTTGCGGATTTTTTTATATACAATCTTGTTGGTCAATGGTAGTTGTACGCAAATGTCTTTTTATGCAATGCCAGCGATTGTATTTGTTCAAACGATATGTTCAAAGAATGTGTTCAAAGAAGGTTGATTCCGTAATCTGTAAGCGTGTCAATGGAAATCGAAGACAACTACGTTTTAGGATCTGACAGAGTAAATACAAATACATTAGTTCTTATCTTAGCAGCTGCTTGGTGTTAGTTGGCATCTCTTATCTTGGGCTTAATAGCGTTGCATCAAAAGACGGCAATCACTAAGAAGCACGTAAGGACACTTATCAAACAATATATCTCCCAGTATTATCACTTATTGCTTCAGACAGAAAACATGAAAGTTGAGTGTTGTATGCAAGCAGCAGTTCTGTAACAATTTGCCAAAATGACACTACCCTTACATTGAAGTTAAGTATGTGTTAATATGTGTTAATCTTAAGTGTTTATTTCATTTTTAAAATGCTATCGCTGTAGTCAGATTTAGAATTTCAATCAATTAATTAAATATATAAACCATGCTTTTTGTCACAAATGCATATATTATTCAATTTATGATCGAGGAATAAAGAAAATCTTGTCT
Organism: Sinonovacula constricta; assembly: GCA_007844125.1. Lineage (NCBI taxonomy): Eukaryota > Metazoa > Mollusca > Bivalvia > Cardiida > Solecurtidae > Sinonovacula > Sinonovacula constricta. The sequence goes on along the minus strand of CM017559.1, from coordinate 50,031,326 downwards.
CAATTTAGAGGATTAGAGAAGAATGCTACTCAGACTCCTGCAAAAAGGCATGAACAAGGATCCGGTACCTATTCTGAAATTTGATTTTTATACAAAATAATAATAACGTTATTGTTTTACACATTTGTGTTATGACCAAAAATAGATGATATATCAACTGAACCTGAATGCAGCTTCAGCCCCAAAACATGCAAAAATAAAACTAATTAAGATGGAGGGAAACATAATTTGTTATTAATTTATCAGGGTTGTGCATGTCTAGTATAAATTTACATTTGTTGGCATTCGACGGATAGTAGTAATGATTTTCCATCACGACATTGACTAATATTGAAACTACACTGATTAACTGCCCTTGTGCAGATGTTTCCTCAAACAGCTTCTCTTTGAAAAGTAAAAGTTTGGTATAAAGAAGAGAAACTGTATATTTTACGCTGGTGATTAATCCTAACGATAGCGCGAAATTCGGTGTCAGGTGAAGACGCCATCAAGGCATGCTGTGCATAAGTAAAGGGTGCAAGTACAAACAACGTAAAGTCTACGATGTGAAAGAAATGAAGTTAGGGCATAAATATATCGTATGCCTTCTTTGTATCGTATGTGTGCTCTCGTCAACGTCATTTTATCCTCAATGATTAATACTAAATATTAGAAAAAGAGATGCTGGCAATATACAAGGCGCTGGTAATTATGGTTTAGGATGATTTTCTTTAGACATTTGGTAATGTGAATTGACAAATGAATGCTAATAACACATTTAGAGCAATGTTCATTGAATTTATCGAACAGACCTCGTAAAATTTATTGATTATAGAAGCGGGCCTGAATAATACAGTTGCAAGGTGCTCGTTTTCGTACATATATACTTTTGTAGAGTTTCTCTAATGTGGGTAAGTGTCGAGATACAGTCAGTGAAAAACAAATGCTAAAAACAGAGATGTATTCTTCAGCTTAAGAATTGCTAGAACTATGTTTTATTACAACAATCGTTCCGAAATTAACGACCACGTAATTTTTAGACCTATGTAATTGTGAGTATGGAATTTTGGTAATAGTGTAATAGGTAGTGAAAGCTTAAAAGGTATATTTGTCCGATGATAATCAAGAAATCCATGAAAATGTTTAAAAAGGTTTTAATAGATATAATGTCCTAAATGTACACCCGATTAAATTGTTACTCATCCCAGTACTTTACCGTTTCTTTAGTCCCCTACCGGTGTTTACACCGGAGGGGACTATAGGTTTACCCTCCGTCCGTCAGTCCGTCAGTCAGTCTGTCTGTCCGCTAAAAATCTGGATCCTTTGATAACTTAAAAACTATTAAAGCTATGCGCATGAAACTTGGTATGTTAATAGGTAGCAATGTGTAGAATATGCACGCGCAACATTTGGGTCGCTAGCTTGAAGGTCAATGTCACAGCATGACCTTGCAGCAAAATCGTGAAGTTTTGAATAGCGCATTCAGGTGCACTTACCTTAAATGATAGTGCATTAAGGTGCTCATACCTTAAATAAAGGCCAAAAATAAATGTCATGATAAGTTTACAGTTATTTAGGCCAGGTGAATTAAAAAAAATATGTGAACCCCAACTACTGTAGATTTCCTTGTTTATTACTTCATTTTAAGCCATAATTAATTATTATACAAATACAGACTTCAACCTCTAATTAATTATAAATGGCAATAAGCAGGAGCGTATGATAATTAAAGAGCTTTTTGAGGGACCGGTAGAGGACTACTGTATTTCTCGCAATACTATCAAATGCTTGTTGTTGTTTTTGTGTTGTTTTTTTTTGTTATTTACCTCATTTATGATTGCGATTATTTGATGGTCCTAATAAGTTAAGCTCGAGATGTCGAAGTACTGCAAGGTTAATCCTAATGTATCCAGAGGCAAAACAACTAGCTGCATAGTAAAAACATAGACATTTTTTAAGAAAAACTAACGCCAATTTATGAGTTGTCTTCAAAATGATTCTCCTGATGGTGTTATTGATAAACTGGGATGACAATTAAGTTTATAGCGTGAGTAATCGTAAACTTTAATTTGGAAACCTAAGCTGACGTACGTACATAATCTTTGCTTTTGTCGTGCTATTGTATTGTTTAACTAACCACCAGCAATCATACACACACACACACACACACACACACACACACACACACACACACACACACACACACACACACACACACACACACACCAGGGGCGGATCCAAAGGGGGGCCGAAGGGGGGCCGAAGGGGCCGCGGCCCCCCCCCCCCCCCCCCTATTTTTCGACGACCAACAAAAAAAAAAGTGATATATATGCTCGGAAACATCCAAGACGGATGCTCTTTGCCCATCCATTGTCGGATTAATTCGATATGTGACAGATTTTATTATCCATTGAACGTTGATGACTGGTGTTTCTTCACTTTATATATACTTTATAATACTCTCATATTCATTAACTCGTGGTTTAGAATGACTGGCAATGTAAATATAACATTTCTATGCTCTATATGCCTAAAAATAGCAAATGCTAGAAATATCCTTGCATTTATCTTTTTTTTACAGATAAAGTGATAGTTATTTACATTCAGGACGTTCATTCTACTATACACTGACAGTGTCTTGGTTATTGTAGTGTTCTTACGATAATAGGTTTCTTTTCAGTAACCTTAAGATGTCCAAGTCCGTGGATATTTTGCCCTTAAAAGTGAGCAAATAGATAAGGAAATTATGCCCCAGAGATGCTTGGAAATCGCATCTCAGCGCATCTAGAATTCAAAATTTTCTGGGGGAGCCCCCTCCAGACCCCCCGCCGCGGATTTCGTGCCTGAAGCGCGATCAGCTCCGGCCAGCGGCCGAATGTTACTCCCTCGCCCCCCCCCCCCCCCCCCCCCTATTCTGAAATCCTGGATCCGCCCCTGCACACACACACACACACACACACACACACACACACACACACATATATATATATATATATTGTATATATGGACAAATGACTTGACTAAAATATAGCATAACAAACCATAAAATGTCCAATGCTAATTATCCAAACAAACCATTTCCACGACTTTGAAAACATAACAGCATACCTTTTCATGAAAATGCGGTCAGTATTTATTGCCATTAGCTAATTGGTGCCAGGATAACAACTTCAAACAAAGGGAAATAAGGTCCGCCGATTAGCAATGATTCGCCAATGTTAAGAACGTCGATAATGTTTAATGATAGAAATTTGTCGGTATTTTCTACGTTCCATTTTTAGCTGATCATCTCAGATAATAAATAAAAAGAAATGTCACAGACGCCGTATACTTTATTGACTAACTAGGATAAGGGTATTTTAAATAACACAACTCATAAATCTCAAACAAAATAACGCAACGATCAAATTTAACCATGTCATTTTCATCAACACGAATTGACTTTAGATTTTTATTCTTGTTGATTTTTATCCTTATAAGCTACCACAGGTGTATGTATACGTGTCTGATCAGGGTACATCGACCGATTGTCCACCATTTCTAGACCGACAAACCCTAGTGCCTTTGCAGAAACAATATGGAATTACTCGCCGACTTGTCACCACTGGCCCATTCCACTTCCTCTCACCGCGTAGATTCGAGTTCCTTTGGGACAGAAATCTCCATGTAGGGAAGTCTTCTGCGGTACAATGGCCGTTTAATCGGGATATTTTATTCTTAACATACAAATGTGTCGCTATTATAATTTGAATTGTTCCGCTGCGATGTAATACCAAAACAAGCAAAAAACTGCTTAATTATTGCGTTAATTATGATATGTGAATTAACAGCACTTTTTGACGTGCACTAATCCTTTTGATGATTTAAAGCTTTCCGCTGAATATTCCGCTCCTCGTGTGGATACATCAAGTGACATATAGTGCTTTTATGTTTGTGACATTTTTGTTACAACTTTCTCATTCTACCGAACATCATCTACAAAGATTTGAATTCCTTTGTCATATGTCTTTTGGTATATATTGCAGTGCTCATAGGTCTTTGTCATATTTCCTTATTTCCAGTTTAAGGCAAGAGAACACATGTTATAATATCTCTCCACCTTTGTAATAATATATTGCTTAGAACATATTTGTTTTGCCGGCTCAGTGTTGCTAATCAATAATGAATTAAAAAAGAAAATACAGAAGTGCTAAAAGTACAAAACAGTAAGATTACAAAGGTAATGTTGACAATGGATATTTAAGAACCGTTAATCCTTACACGAAATAGATCATGATTAGCAGCAACCCTCTAAGTATTTTCGGCTTAAGCATCGAGACGTAAACATAAAAAATAATGTACTTTCGTAACATATGTTATGCGGATAATGTCGATCAATGTGTACAATATATAGTTAAAGTAAGATATTTGGCCTTGCTTGAAACATGTTTGTTACAAGACTAGTATTACACGTGATGGACAATATAAAAAAGTATTAATAAATTAAAACTATATGAAATTCTTTTCTATTATGTAACTTATGTAAATTTGAACAATACATCTACCTCATTTTGTATTCTACTTACTTTAACTCTGAGTCTTTTTCTTATATATCTGTTTTAATTGGCACACATATAGCAATACAAATAATTAAAATAATTTTTATTTCATATTTGACCTACATGTGGCATTGTACAAATATATTGATTTCGGACCATTGCCGGAGGTACAATTAGCACGAATTACGCTGGAAAATCGCCATAACAATAATAATAATTGGTGACCTGGTGCTTAGTACAAGTATAGAAATATATAGAAAATACACTTTATTTGTATTCAAACAACACATGAGTATGCGCTAAAACATAACATCTTAATGGCTTGTACGATTTTGTAAATAGAGCCTTTGTTATCTTCTATCTCCCTGTACTCAATAAATTACAGGCTTTTTGTGATTTGAAGATGAACAAAATCAATACAAACTTCATCTACTTAAAATGCAAAAGGGATATAAACAACATGCTGTCTAGAAGAACGTCTTATAATTGAGTTCTAAATCCTAACAAATAGACACTATTAAAACTCAGATAATAACAGGAAAAACAACATCAATTAAGGAAAATGTCAGTGTCTATACCATTCGAATCAGCAAGCGATCACTAACATTCTGCTTAATTGCATAAAGAAGGTGGTAATATATAATTGTATACTACAAACGTCTCCATGAATGTGTATTGTATACGTTGTTTATGTTCTCCATCTAACTGAAAATATGTTTGATATTTAGTTATTCCATTTCCTGACACTTTGCTATTAATTCTGACTTTTTCTGGTGCCAAATTAATTGGTAACTCATCATTATACCAATTTGAATTAGGCTAAAATCAATCAACTTGATGTCGAATTTCGCATTTTATGGGTTTTTTGGGATGTATTTCTATGGTACATACAGTCAATGGTAGAGAATTTGAACAGATGTATTTAATGACATGGTGGTCATATTAAAATCCTGACATACCCATTTTAAAAAGATAATATCCCTTCTATAAGTTTTAGAGCTGATTCCAAACACTAGACATTTTGATGACAGTAAAAGCCTTCTTACTTTAACTAGACTTATCTCTGAACAACACTGACAATGGTCAATAACATTGGGAAAGTGTAGCAAAGGGCGTCTCCGTACGGTTAGAAATAATACCTATTGAATAAAAGTTATAATCTCTATTTTGTTTTGTTTTGTTTTGATGTGTATTGATTGGTACAACAAAGTGCCAATGTATGAAACAATTCTACGATGCGGACATCTTTATAATCTGATAAAAGATGTCTTTTAATATATGCATGTTATTAATCCAGACGACAGGTTTAAGCATGGTATTGGATTCAAACTGCCTATAAATATCTGCCATTAGTCTTTTGGATATGTTTCATGTATAATGTAATATGATAACACTATATTTGGTGTGATTAACTGTGCGACCCTATGTTATAAAGATCAGGTTAATTATCCGTGTGTCCTGATGGTTCCATGTAATGAAGATCAGGATGAAAATAATGTGTGGCCTGATGGTTCCGTGTTATGTAGATCAAGTTGGTTATGCGTAAGGCATGATTGCTTTATGTTGTGAAGATCAGGTTGAAAAACTTTGTGGCTTGTTGGTTACATGTTATGTAGATCATGTTGATTATGTGTTAGGCATGATGGATTTATGTAATGAAGTTTAGATCGATTAACTATGTGGCCTGATGGTTCAATGTTATGTAGATAATGTTGATTATGTGTGTGGCCTGATGTTTTTTTTTGTCATGAAAATCAGGTTGATTAAATATGTGGCCTGATGGTTCCATGTTATGTATATCAAATCGATTATATGTGTGGCATGAGGGTTTTATGTATTGAAGATCAGATCGATTATGTGTGAGGTCTGATGGTTCCATGTTATGTAGAACATGTTAATTATTTGTGTGGCATAATGGCTTTATGTTATGAAATTCAGGTTGATTAACTGTGTGTCCTGATAGTTCCATTTTATGTAGATCAGGTTAATATTTCGGGTGTCCTGATGGTCCCATGTTGTAAAGATCCTGTTGAATAACTGTGTAGCTGATGGTTCCATGCTATGTAGATCATGTTGTTTAACTGTGTAGCCTGATGTTTCCATGTTGTGAAGTTCAGGTTGATTAACTGTGTAGCCTGATGGCTCTATGTTATTGATCAGGTTGATTGACTGTGTAGCCTGATGGCTCTATGTTATTGATCAGGTTGATTGACTGTGTAGCCTGATGGCTCTATGTTATTGATCAGGTTGATTGACTGTGTAGTCTGATGGTTCCATGTTATAAAAATCAGGTTGATTAAATGTGTTGCCTTATGGTTCCATGTTATATGGATCATGTTAATTACTTGTGTGGTCTGATGGTTTCATGTTATATAAAGTTCAGGTTAATTACTTGTGTGGCCTTATGGTTCCATGTTTTATCCCACCATCTCTGTAAATATCGGTTGATATAACCCGTATGATAAAGATGATCTTTATCAACCGATATTCGCGCACCTGCTCTAAGCCGGACAATTTTTGTGACGAAACTATCAGGAATGTTTAAGAGAACGAAACTCATTTATCCCGTAATTATGCTTGTGGTCACCCCAAAAATGTCCATAATATAAAGATTGGTTAAAAGGCCAAGAACAAAAGAGGCTATTAAAAAAGGATGAGAGCGGTTTCGATCTCTGTCCTGCAGGATTGAAAACTTAAGTAGCAGCATCTTAACCGACTGAGCTAACTGGACAGTTGATCGCGACATTCCATTATTTAACAATGATATAGAAAATTTGAAAGTACGAATTTGTAGTCTGCAAAAATAAAAACAACTGTCGAAATGTCAGATTATGCGAGTCCGTGTTGTTTTGAAATTATCTGGTATGAATTGAAAGAATGCGATGATGAATCGTGTGAAAACTCAAGCTGTGTTGCAGAGATGAGCTACGAGGATTTCGAGGCAAAAGTTGGCCTTAATCCGAACATTATTGAGAAGAAAATTGATCTTGAATTTATAACTTTCTCAGGTTCAATCATCTGCCTAATCTCAGGACAGACCCTGATGATCAAATGTCGTTACATGATGAACATTAAATGGTTTAGATAGAGCTCGATCTTTGGTCGAACCAATTACAGCTGACTGCACAGATCTGGACAAATGTGCTAACAAATCACAGTTTCTAGACGTAGACATGAACAACAAGTTAACAACACACCACATATGTTGATCAGGTTAATTAACAGTGTGGCATGATGGTTTTATGTTATAAAGATCAGATTGATTAAATGTGTGGCCTCAAGGTTCCTTGTTATGAAGATCAGGTTGATCAATTGTGCATCCTGATGGTTATATGTTATGAAGATCATGTTGATTGACTGTGTGGCCTGCTGGTTCCATCATGTTTTGCAGAATACGTCTCGAGAGGTAAGGTCAAATTCTTCGTGCTTGCCAAAGCTGTAAGCCGTAACTAGAAAGGGATTTGGGTATATTTAGACAATTTACGCTAGACCGCGATCATAATGTAAAATGGAATCGGTGTATTGATTATTTATACATAAATGTTAACTTTAGCAAGGACACAATGGCATAACGAATATGTAAATAAGAAAAGGTCCTATCGAAATTTCCACAACTATTTAAATTTTATCTACTTGTAGACAAAGGCAAACAGGGTAAATGTAAATGTGACAAAAACACAGGGACGAGACATAACACACAAACAGAAAAACCACCAGTTACATTCTGGAACGGTCAGTCGGCAAAAGGGCCAACTGGGGTGCTTAAACCTGTTTTGTAGAGCGCTCCAACCTCGCACTTCCGGACGGGTTTTCTATCAAACAAACAGTGTAAATAAAAATATCCCGTCAAAGTGAAACAACTAACAGTAAGCACTTGCATTGGAAGTTAAAACAGATAGATGAACTAATGTACATACATAATAACTAGTAATAAAATAAACAATCAACATATGTACAGTATGTACAGTAGGAAACAGCTTCGGCAATATAAACATTCCAAATGAGAGAGTAGTTTCAAATAAAATAAAACAGTACAAGCGTTGATATATAAGAAGAACAATATAATGACGTCATACAATGCAATGACGTCATATGCCAAAAGTGTCAACAGTGAAATGTAAAAAAATACGAAAAGAAATCATCAAATATTAGAAAACAACCCAAATCAACAAAATGAAATGTAGTATTGTTAACGAGTAAATACGTATTAAAACATATCATAAAAGCCAAGGAAGAGCAGCATTTATTCCTTATTCACGTGTCTTGAATTAAATAACTCATAAAACTATCAAATTTGTTAGCACATTTCCCTTACCACCTTGTCCGACAGAAGAATAAAGTTATGATTTTAGAATATTGTAGTTATTGATTTCTTTAGTTAAAACTCTTTCCAAATGACTGCAGCACCGAAACGTTATATTATACCAAGGACTTTACCATAATCAGGAAAATAAACATCAAAATCGAGATAAAGATCGAATATCAAAAATTCAAACAGGACAAACAAGAACGAAGACGACGTCGTTACAGCCATAATACACTCCTACAGTCAAACCCGCTTAATTGGAAAAACAATTTCTCTATAAAATAAACCGATTATTTAATGTTTTAGGTAACGATAGGACTATAACATACACTACATGTGGCTAAAGCAGTCATCATTATGCTTTCATATATCGTTGTCTACTTCTCCGTCTATTCAACATTGTCGATCATAACGACGTAGTTCACCGGGTGATGGGATAATAAAAACACAGATACGATACAATCAACTAAATGACAAAGCTTTTAAAAGAGAAAATACACGAAGAGTTGTTTTTTTACGCCATTTGTATTGTGTCTTGTCCCTTGCTCATCATAGTGTAATAACATTGTTATAAGGGCAGATAAAATCTTAAACCTGGATAGAAAAGTAAGATACAGTGCATTATTGTTTAGTGCTTAGAGTAAAGTACCATATGACAACGGTGCAATTTATTTAAAGAAAAAAGAACACACAGTCGTTAATGGAGTAAGACAAATGACATTTCATGCAAGAGCATATTGTTGTCGATGAAAGGTTGTTTCGAGTGACGTTTAGATGGATTTATCAAAATGAAGCTCAAACGTTATTGAGGTCAACACATAGAGTTAAAAAGATGATTAATTTATCTATATACAGCGATATGTTAATTGCTCTTACAGTCGCTAGACATGCGCATGCTATTGATTGTGTAGGCCAAACAATCAAATAATCTGCTTTAATGGTACGAGTTTGCTAAACAGAAACGTAGTATGTTTAAATGTTAACACGTTTCATTAGGAGTTGATACTATGCCTACTCAGACAACAGAATGGCTATGGTATTCTCGCCTACTCTGTCTTGTAAAGCTCACTACTAGTGGGGACGATGCCTTATCAAATGGTATTTAAATATGTTACAAGAGCAAAACAGTACCAAATAATTTAATGTAATGTCAATGTTTTGCTTTGACGTTGGTGTAAATTTGATGCGTTTGCATACTGCAGTCAACACTATACAGTAATTGTATGAATATGTACTAAATTTAGACAATCGTTCTTTTTATGTTACCTCTTTGCTAGATTTATTTATAAAGCGTAGAGTTCTTATCAGTTTCCCATCACGGACCTATGTTAGCGATTCAGAAAAATAATCTACAATGTAAGGTGGTGAATTTCGAATATACTGCAAAGATGTCATAGCCAGCTTCACCAAGGAATTGCATCAGAATGATCAGAGAAATGGCATATAAATATTTCTAGTATATTTAACTTTAGCACGCCTTTAATATTTATATTCGAGCTGTGTTTTAGTGTGCATGATAAATGGTTTTGAGATATCTATATCCTGTAAATTGCCACATATCTTGAGACGAATCGTTGCAAAGACAGAAGGAAATCGGTTGCATGCATTTAAATTCTACTGAATAGTCCAAATATTTACCAGGCAATAAATAACTCTCGTGTATATATAAGTATGCGATATAAAAACAAAACACACTTTTAAAGCAAACAAATCTGTTCAGAATGATGGTCCGTTTCAGTTTGAATATATCTGAGACGTTTATTTCTTCAGGGGCATTCCTGACTCTCTTAGAACTGTTGACATGTCTGTAGCAATAAAAGGCTTATTCTTCAACATATACCGGTTAATACTGATTGACCGAAACTCGCCTTTGACTGCTTTCATGGCATGGTTTATAATGTAATTCTATTTGCAATGTAGTTAACGCGACTCAGTTAGCCCAAACACTTCATTGACAAAAGCTAATGCTTTTTGTTTACCCAACACATTGATCAACCTTTATCTGGCTTGAATTTCATAGCAACACTTAACAGTTTAACTTTTTATCATAATATCTTGAAAATCCAATTCAAATGTCTAGATATTTTGTGCAAAACAATATTTTATACTTCTCTGATACAAAAAGCATTTTTGTTTGTTTATTAATGTTTTATCAGTAAATATGCAACACATATTCAAATTGAATCTTTTCAATTCTGGGCGCCTTTAACAATCCATTCAGAAGAAAACATATATTTTAGTAGGTAATTAAAATGTGATATTACATACCCATTGAATCGGCGTTTTGTCTGCAAATACGATACACAACATTAACATAATATTTTGTTTATTTTATGAACTGACAGTAAAACAGAGCTTTGGAACCTAAAGTAATCAACATTTAAGCAAGTCTTATTAGTTATTACGGACCATGAAAGTGTGCAGAAAAGAAGTTCAGGTTTTCAAGGGCTTGAGCTCATCACAACTCACTTATTTTAAGACATTATTATACATTCGCGATCAAGTATAACAAACATTCATACTATAAACATTCATTTAATACATGTCAGAGAGTATGTGCGCGAAATTTTGTGCTATTGTATTCAGAAGTGTTTTAGAGAAAAATTTCTCGGATTTATGGAACAGCCCTCGTACAAGTATATATGATGCATTTTTATTCATGTAATTTGTAAGTATGTTATAACAACGTTACTGTTATCAAACTGGGAAGGTAAAGCATTTTTGTTACTGAGCAACAGCCACTCTGAGGTATCAAACAATACATTCATATTGGGTTTTGTTCTGACAATAACGACATGTATTATTTCGTGTATCGATATTTCAATGGAAACAAAAACCGGTGATGCACGGGGGAACCAGGATAATAAATACGTGCAAAAGTAATAAGGTTGCGACATAATGATAAATATCACCAGACAGGCGTTTAATGGTGATATTTGGCATATAGCTTGTGCATGGAGGCTTTGTCTCAAAGAATATGTGGGTTGGAAGAGACGGGTGTTGTTGTTTTTTTCGATTATAGTGCCTTTTCCTTTTTAAAATATAGTCAATGTCAATTATTATTTTTAAGAGAGTAAAACAAATAGTATATGGGATTATCTGCTCTTAATCTTTTCCGTTAGAAATGGCGGATTGTAACTAAAATAGCATCCTGTATTATTACTGTTTGTCTGTTTTATATAATCCGACGGTACGCATTATATGCAAAATGTGAGTGTGTGAAACACTGCTGTCACTCTCTAAGCAAGCATTGTTCATTAGTAACTATATATGTGCATGGTGTAAAGGTAATTAAGGTTCCTATACATATTGCCAACGCATGATTAAATTACAAACAAAACTATATGACAAAGTCCTATGAGCACTGCAACATATACAAAAATTTTAACTATGCACAGGACAAAGATATTCACATGGAAGCCAAATATAAGTAAGAACAAATCTGAGATAAGTCATATAACAAAAAGAAATAACCCGACAGTTACCGGCTTGGAACGGTCAGTCGGCAATATGGGCCGACTGGGGTGCTTAAACTAGTTTTACAGAGCTCTTACCTCGCACTTCCTTATAGGTTTCTCATATGCACGCAATGAAAAGAAAACCGATCGTTTGGAATAAAAAATGTCCAAGCGCTGGCATTTTCTTCAATAATATATGACAAAAATAATGACGTCATTTAAAAATAATGTCCACAGTGTGTTTAGGAAAGAGAGAGGGAAACTATCTCGATTAGAGGAAATGCATGAATATTGCTGATCTTAGATGAAATTAACTTTCTGAACCAAGAAAAAAAATACCAAAAAAGATTAAAATGCCGTGCAAGTTCAATTCGAGTGACATGATTTACATAGTCAAAGGCCATGAGTTTACTAGTGTAATAATATGAAATTGTCAGACAAGGACTCGACACATACTGTTATAGACATTGAAAAGGGAAGAGTACACCGTTTTGTAAACCTGCGAATGATCCGGATATGTATGTGTCAGGAGTAGGTATCGATATTTAAATACAAAGGACTCCGATCAAAGCCTTAGAATGTAACAAAGAAAATGACGTTACAAGAAACAGTTGTTCACAAACGGTGGACACTTTAAACGAAATAAAGTAAACACAGAACTAAAGTAAGCAAAACCTTTCTTTACATTTCAGAGTTAAACCAATTTTAATAATATTTTTATTACAGAAAGTATTTATTAAAACAAGTGCCATATAGCTATCGCAAAATTCAGTCATTCATATCTTTTGTTTTTAATTTTGCCTTGTTTTAGTCTTTTTTGAAAAATAATACCGCTTCTGTTCCTGTTGAAGGTACAATAATATCATGCATATAGGTACCTTAAACTATTTCATATACTTACATATACATCTCTCCACTTAGCAAGAACCATTGAAATTGGAATATCAACATTAGTATGCGTCATTTCCTGATTGTGTTCGGTCCCCTGACGACTTTAAATGGGATATAATTACTATTATGTTTTGGCGGATAGGTATTACAATATGCATTTGCTCATTGTGTCTGGTTCTCTTACGACTGTTGATATATGTTAATAAATAAATGATTTGGGATTGGCCGTGTTATTTGTCTAAGGGCAGTCGTATTGGCCAAAGACCGAGGGCCAATACGACTAATACTAGGACAAATAACAGGTCCAGTATCAAACTACTTATTTATTGACAATTTTATTAAATAACTACATTTATTTACATGTATAACATTTTACATTAAATACTTAGTTTTTTCGGCATTAATCCAAGTCAGAAAATTCTTGTTTGTGTTTTTGTTAAATCTACACTTGTAAAATAACACATTCGGTTAAACACTACCAATACGTGCCGTGAATGTTTGAAAACTGTTTATATTTTGTTTATGCAACCTGTCGGCGTCTGCACATAGACCGAGTCAAAACAAAATAACTGCCATTTCCCAGAGCTTGTTGCTGAAAACTTTGTTGTTGTTTTTTTGGCCCGGCCTTTTTAGCCAATCAAATTACTTCAAATGTGGGCTTAGTATCAGTATCACTTTTCGGCCCGGAAAATTGATATTGATATTGGCACTGTTTTTAAAGAAGGCCGTCGTGTTATTGAACGTGACAGGTGCTTTATATAGGACTAATAACGTAAAGTTATTTAATAATAAAGTATGATTACACTATTTATTCAAAGGAGTAATACAGAATCTAGTCATTAAATACATGTTTATTCCTATATACATTAATCAATAAATTAAGTATAGATTGGTGTTTTAATAACATTAATATTACACTGAACTCTTTCAAGTGGCCAAGACTCTTTAGAGTTAAAGTGAGTGGTTATAATTAGTGATACATTACGCCTTTACCATATTGTTTCCATATCTGGTCGGGCCAATAACTTTCAGGTGGAGAGGTCCTCCAGCTGTGGAAGGCGAGGTTCGCCATAGGTTCTACCCAAACATATGTCAATGGTTGTCTTGTTTCAAATCATAATTTACTTGACTTCTCAAATATAAACATTATCGTGTCAGTGCAAAATTCAAACCATAACTTTTCGAATCAGGCATTCACTAAAATTCGTTGTACATCTACTCCCTTAATGAGCCATTTGACATGCATTATTATGTCTTACAATACTCGTATCGGTTCATATAAGCCACTTGTATGTCTGAGGAGTAAGTGGGCGTTGATCGATAGTGATATAGATTTAAGATTTAGGTATTTCACTTAGATTTACTTGAATAAACTGACACATGGTCTCTCTAGGTTGTATGGATCAATAGAGTTAATTGTATTTCCACATATATATTAATATCTTAATGGATTTCAATATTTAATTTAATCAGATAACTGCATTTATGATATGTTTTAATTCATATTGATTTAATGAAACGGCTATTCATTCTTGATAAGACACGTCAGTCACATACTGTACCTGTTAACAAATATGTTTTCGTTTAAATCTTTTGCGATATTTATAGTTATTTTTATTTACCTTGTATTTCTATTTCAAAACTTATAATGCATAATGAACTTTTTATAGTAGAAACATTGTTTAAATGAATACCAAATTGCTTAAATAACGGTTACGTGAATAACGGTACGAGACCATCTTATATCTTTTAGGTTTATCTACACGTCTATTGCTTTAAAGTACTTTTTAAAAACTGTGCCTGAAATTAAACCCTGCCTGCAATTAAACCTCAAAAGAAAATGAAAATTTAATTTGCTTGAAACAGCTTTAAGATTTTCATAAGTATTATGCTTTAATCAATCCACATGAATGCTTTTAATACACCTAACACGTACTTACAACTTTTCCGATAATTGATAAATTGAATGAATCAGGCTGAGAACACTGTTGTTCTCCAAATCCAACTTATCAAGGGATAATTAATTGAATGCAAATGTCATGTAATTAGACGCTGATACATCCTTATACACTGAGTTAGATTACAACATATATTAGACAAATGAAACATATGCATTTTTGTCAGATAATTATTTTTCAAAAAAGGTAGATGTTTACGTGGATTCAGGCATTAGAAATTTTTATGTATGTGATATGAACATTCATTTAATTCAGTGAGTATTTGTGTTGTATGAAACAAGTTAGATTGAGAAAATATAGTATGGCTAAGGAAAGTGCATTTCTTCTTACATGCTTGCATTGCCATGTAAGAAAGCAATTAAAGGTACATTCAGGACATTTCTAACTCTTATGGAAATGCTGACTGGTGTACATTAGGCTTATATTAATATTATCCAAACTGCAAAGTTTCCATTTTTGGTTAGTTCTGGGGAAGCCATTTTTAGTAATACAATTAATAAATAAAAATATATGACAAAGTAATATGAGCATTGCAGCATATACCAAACTCCGAAAAGACACAGAACAAAGGTATTTCACATGCAAGCCAAGCGAAAAGTAAGAACAAATTTGTAATGAGTCATTTAACGAAAAGAGCAAACCCGACAAATACCGCCTTGGAAAGGTCAGTCGGCAATATGCACCGACTGGGGTGCTTAAACCGGTTTTACAGAGCTCTAACCTTACACTTCCTGACGAGTTTCTCAAATGCAAGCAACGAAAAGAAAAACGATCTATTTGAATACATAATGTCCAAGCGCTGATGTTTTTATAAGTTATGTCGAAAGTAGTGACGTTATTTAAAAACAATGTCCTCAAAGTGTTTAGAATATGGTATTATTTCGATTTGGCAAACTACACAAAAATGGTTGACTTAAATAAAATTGACTTTCTGAATCATGAACAAACATGACCAGAGACGAATAAATGGTTGTAGCATCCTGTTCATGTGGAGATGGAATTGAAGAACCAAAGTCCAATGTCCATCAAAGGAAATACACTTAACAATCCTTATAGGATGAATTAAATGACAGCAAAGATTACATGCACGGGGAGATTTTTTAATGAAAGATTACGGAAATGAGAATTGTGTAAATCGTTCCGACTTTGGCATATTATACTGCTTGATTACATTATTGTATTACAGAGTATAACAACTCTTTAAACCCCATTTAATCAATGAACAATTAAAACTAATATGCGTGTTACTTTGAGTCTTAATTGGTTCCATATATCAGAGTATGACTTTATCAATCAGACATATGTATCATTTATCGTGCCAAAAGTGCATATACGAACACACTGTATCCCAGGGAATATAAGACCTTGAACTATTACAACATGAACTTGATCTTCTATTTCAGAAGAGTGTGATCTGTGAAATGCGTGCACATGCAGCCAGAATACCACAGAACTCAGCATTCATTCAACAAGCATTCACATCTATAACATCCATAGTTTTCATAACAGCTGCAAAGGACATAAAATAACAAACAACTAAATGATCATCTAAGATAGTAAAAT
Organism: Sinonovacula constricta; assembly: GCA_007844125.1. Lineage (NCBI taxonomy): Eukaryota > Metazoa > Mollusca > Bivalvia > Cardiida > Solecurtidae > Sinonovacula > Sinonovacula constricta. The sequence goes on along the minus strand of CM017559.1, from coordinate 50,014,633 downwards.
ATACACGCGCAACTTATAACATATTTGAAAACGCATTATGAATAGATTTATTCAATGATTAATTTGTTTTGTGTATTCTAAAGAACTTATGGTAAATTATTTCATTTTATAGCGCATACACTTTAGCACCTGTTTTTAATAATTTGAGATACCTTCATAGTAACAGTAAGTTACACATCAGACAGCACTCATAGTTCCTATTACGAATGATTAACGAGTTGCTTATTTCATCACAACATTTGTTCTAAAAATACAATGCGTGTGATGTTGAAGCGCTCCACAAACCAGGTTTAAGCACCCCAGTTGGCCCTTTTGCCGACTGACCGTTCCAAGGCGGTAACTGATGGTTTTTCTTTTTGTGTGTTATGTCTCGTCTCTGTGTTTTTGTCATATTTACATTAACCTTGTTTCCCTTTGTCTACAGGTATATAAAATTTAAATATCTCTGGAATTTTTGATAGAACCTTTTCTTATTTACCTATTGGATTTACAAAACCTGGTTACATAAATCATTAAAGTAAGCAACAATTTTAATTGTCCCTTTTTATAAAAGTATTTTAATTGCACAAAGTTATATGAGTCAAACTATTATGTAAAAATTATCACAATTAAAAAATCTCAAATATCATTGCTTGTATCAAATCATTTGTCAAAAGAAATAATGATTAAACACCACTTGACTTTCTTTCTTACATGAGATGTCACTGTATGTAAATCAAATGCCGAAAGATAAGTTATTTGTTTTAAAAGGAAAATGTCTTACTGTGATTTATTCACAATACGTTTTTGGGGTGAGATGATAAGTATTATTTCGTGTGTCAATGTCGCTTTCAGAAGGAACTATGATACATTGTAATAGGGCTGAGATAAAACAGTGTCGCGTTCACACGGAACTCTGATACATTGTAAGAGTGATGAGATAAAACAGAGTTGCGTTCACAAGGAACTATGATACATTGTAAGAGTGATGAGATAAAACAGTGTTGCGTTCACAAGGAACTATGATACATAGTAATAGTACTCAGATAAAACAGTGTCGCGTACATACGGAGCTCTGATACATTGTAAGAGAGATGAGATAAAACAGAGTTGCGTTTACAAGGAACAATGATACATTGTAATAGTGCTGAGATAAAACAGTGTTGCGTTCACAAGGAACTATGATACATTGCAAGAGTGATAAGATAAAACAGTTGCGCGATATAAAGTAAAAGTCTTTTTTTAGTTTCATTTTGTCTAACTTTGGTACAAAAAATCTCGGGGAATGTTATATTTACTTGTCAGAAAGTCTATTTATTTGCTTTTGGCATATTTATTTGTATATTTTGTTGACTGTTATTTAAATTTTACTCGAAATTATTAAATGTTTTAAAACAATTTTGAAATAACTCTAACATGTTAGTATATGGGCCTAATTGTTGTTGGCTTGATCATTGTCTGAATTTATCGCATTTTCTTTATATAGAAGCAAAAACACTGATCTAGAGATCCATCCCGAACAACCCTTCAGTGATTCAATCATTTAAGCGTGTTCTGAAAAAATGGTGTGTCCATGTGTAATTACGTGGTCCTGCAGTGTGTCACTGATCGGTGGTTGGTGGTTATCATGTGCCTGCGATCACTTTTAACCACCAGAAGTCTGTAAAACAACAGGATGGTATAAATGACATCGGTACCGGTACAAATGTTTTCTTTTAACTAGCAATTAGTAATACATGTACTATATCTAGGTACCATTTTTATAACATAAAAGTCTCTTCTATTGCCGTATGTTGCCTTTAACCAGTGTTAACCATGGCAAGAACAAAGTTGTTTGGAAATTGGTGCGATGCTTAATGCCAACAAGACGAGGTAAAAACCAGTACAGATTTAAATAAAGGTTCCAGAACACATATAACTCTACAAGGACAGATCCCCGGGGCGTTTACTCTTGTCTCTCATATTTTCAGGACGATGAATGCCGCCGGTTAAATTGCGAAAAGGCATACGTAGAACGTCACTCAAGGGATTCTGTACTTCTGAGCTATGCTGGATCTACTGCTAGCAGAGAATGAATTAAATGGAATTATAAGTAGAAATCTAATTACTCTAATAATGACGCAAAAACAATTATTTCTGTAATTGTCATTCACATAGTAAAAACCACGGTAAGTACTTGATCACTTGACGGAAGAAGCTTTACATGTACATGTATGTTATACCAAATTATATTCTACTTTCAAGCTCGTGCTCATTCAGAAACTTTACAGTTTAACCCCTAGTCATAGGGTATCTTCGGCAATCCTGTACCATGGCGGCCAACACATGGCGCTGGGAAGTCATATTGCTGACCAAAATACCCCCTCGCAGGTACCCATTTATCCAACTGGGTGGAGTAGAACAATTCGATGAAAATTTCTTGCGCAAGGAAATTAGCGGCGACCTGACAGGGGTTCGAACCACGGACCCCATGATCCGGAGTCGTGCGTCCTACAACTGGATTATACCGCTCTCTAATTCTGTATATGCGTAAAAAAGTAAAGTTAATACATATGATAAAGTTAATTTAAAAGTGATCGAGATTTGTTAATAATATTAGGCTTTTAAGAAGAGTAGGTGGCGATAAAACAAGGTTGTACTAACATTACGAAAAAAAAAAACTAGAATTATCTAGACATGTCTCGTGACACTCCGGTTGTATTCATACATACTCATTTCTACTTGGTAAATTTGCATACGATGTTAAAAATGTCTTTTACTTTCTGTTGTCCATAAAAAGAGATGACTTCAACAATACTTTATTGCAAAATAAACCATATTCTTTCATCGATTAATACTCAAAGGACTTTCTTTACTGATTATTGTCCATAATTAATATGCATTGCCAAAAAACAACCTTATTAGATGAAACTCCCTTCACTGAAATTAAATTGCATGTCTGTTATAAGCTCATCTGTTTTAAATGAAGCAAGTTCAACATATTGAATTAAATTATATGAAATATAGAAAATTAAAACCAACCTTTTTCACACAGGTCTGCTCTCACAATTCATGCGTGGACGTGTTTGATTAATTCAGAAATGCATACGAGAATATTATACCTTGATAGTATTTCTTGTTGGGTTAAAACTCGTTTCTCTAATATAGTCACTCTAATATATACACTATATTGCAATATAAGCATTGATAAAACTGAACAACCGAAACGTGATAAGTTCATCTGAGTTTTTTATAGCAATTATTCCCCAAAGATACTAAATGGATAAATAGTCATTTGTAAAACCAAACCAACATTATTAGGTCCTGGCAATTACGGCCACTAATAATCACGAGCCATTTGCTAATTGGTTTCAGTCTCACAATAAACATTATGGATAGTAAATTCAGTAGACACAGAACTGAGTAATTCAGACGTTGGCTTCGACAACACTGAATGATAAAAGATGTGCTAGGGTATCTGAGCAAATTTTGTAGCTGATGATACACTTGCAGAGAAAAACATCGTCGTAAATTATATTTTTTTCATTTTTAAGACATACAATGCATAAACTATATCTTATATTAAAAGTATCACAACAATTACAACTTGGATGTTGTAATTTTACATCATATTTGAAACTAAATTTTCTTTTATAACTGGAAAGTGCGTGCATTTGCTGTTTAACTATACAAAAATATGTAAGTCAAATAATAACAACGTATATAATTATTCAAAAACGCGATACAAAGGTAAATTGTTACAGTTGAATGCAAAATGAAACATTTGCCACGAAGCGTTATCCAAATAGAAAAGAAAACACAAATAGTTACCGCCTTTGAACGGTCAGTCGGCAAAATCGGGTGGGGTGCTAAAACCGGTTTACATCGCTCTTTCATGAACATCGCACTTTCTGATATTCCTACAATAAAAACAGTGCAAAAAATTATTTAATACACCCGTACAAGAGAAACTTGTATATATATAGAGAGAGGGAGAGAGACAGACAGATAGACAGACAGACAGTGACAGAGAGAGAGACATAGACACAGAGACAGCGACACAGGGACAGAGAGAGAGAGAGAGAGAGAGAGAGAGGGGGGGAGGCGAGATTATATGTACATACATTTATATATGACACTGCCTTTATATATATATATTATATATATATATATATATATATATATATATATATATATATATATATATATATATATATATATATATATATAACGAAAAGTATGTAATAACACTAGACTTATATAGTGAATATAATAATATAACTGTAACAAAAATAACATCACACTGTTTTTCACCGCTAATTAAATGCCACAGTTCTTCTTTGAGATATGGCTTACATTCAAAAGCACGAATGGTAGTTTCTTATCTATCATATGACTGCATGAGTTTAATTTAATAACAAACAAGCACATATTTACTTATAATCGGAAATCATGTGTGAGTAGATTAATTGAGTTTATTATTATAATCGCCGTCGCTTCTGTTATGTTATATACTAAAAATATTTCACGCCTATGTTTATATTTATTTTCCGGGCTTCAATAGCAGTAGTAACATATTACATAAGTGCATATATAATAATTATGATGACCGGACCTGGTAGAGCGTCGGCTCCAGGTACGAGAGGCCCTGGGTTCGATCTTGGGCCGCGACGTACCCAAGCCGTAAAAATGATGGATTTACACCTTCGTAAATTAAATATGATAAAGGCCTTAACTGACATCGGAGTTTGGCATTACATTTACTACTAGAGAAATAAACCAATACCTATTTTATAGTCCAACATGATTTCGGAGCATTTTATGATAATGGAATTATATGTATTTAATTTCCCTATGAATATATTTCATAAAGTAAGCTGAAAGTAATGAAACGAATTTTATGGGAGCGTGTTTATTCTTACACCCACTCCATAGTCCATCCCATGGGATGGTGCATTTTCATTGTGTACTCAGAGCCTATCTGATAATTAAACAATTGAATGATTCTGTCTGAATTGCTTAATTCTGCAGAATCTCATAATTGTTTTTATTGGGGCTATCAACTGAGTGCAAATATTGATAAGATTCCATATAAATCCTATATAAAATATGTATTACAGGTACATTAAATGTCTTTCATATCAAATTATCGTGATATTTAATTCATATTTAAGTATTAAGTATTAAAATATCTACACGTATACGAGAAGCAATCTGTTAACGACACTAAGCATTATTATTTTCTGATTACAAACTTTAATATACGTTTTATTTTATCGTTGTATATCTTAATATATCCATGAAATAAACATTATGTAAAATGGGTTCTCATTTTACTATAACGCAATCATGCCCTTTATTCGTTCTGACTTTTTAAAATTAATGATAGCAGCTCTCTTTAAAGTTATTAATTTATCTCGATTCAAGAGATGCCATATTCAATTGATAATCTTTAGCATCGTATCTGAATTTCTATATATAAATGAATTTTACGTAACTGGGTCGACAGCATCGTATCTGAATTGTTATATATAAATGACTTTTAGTAACTAGGCCGATAGAGTCGCATCTAAATTATTATATAAATGACTTTTACGTAACTGGGCCGATAGCATCGTATCTTAATTGTTATATATAAATGACTTTTACGTAACTGGATCGAAAACGAGTATTGTAATCCTAGTGTTTGGTTGATGTCTATTAAATGTCTATTTAAGCAACACATGTCACTTTAAGGAAAAGATAAGCGTTTACGAAGACATCTACTTCCATGGAGTTTTAATAAATACAGTGGCACTCTAACTAAGCTGCTTACTAGACAACTGGGAGATTTTTGTCAAAGTTATTCATTTGCCATCACCGGGACTTGAATCCAAGCGGTTTCGGGGCCGATGTCGATGAGTTAAATGAGTAACAATTCATCTACTTCATCTGTAAACACGAGTGCCCCAAACACCTAAGAGTATTATTGTCTTTTACTTTGCAATGTACCTGCCTCAGTATTTAACGCACATAATAATTTGCTGTTTTCTTATCGTAGAAATTATTTCATCACGTTGGTCCTTACTACACACACTTTGGTTTTCGATAGAATAAACAAGCACTTGTTTATATGACGTCTAACTCGTACTTTCGGTAAGCTGTTGGTAATTCTATAGTTAATTCAGTGTTCTACACAATTTTAATATCGATAAAACTGCTATTGTAAATGACGCCGATACAAATATACAAACCACACGAAAACAGCATATGTATATATTGCAATCGTATGTCATCCATTTGTATATTATAGAAAAAGGGTAAAAATGTGTCAAGTATCAAATTTCCATTTCTTTTCACCATGTTTAATTCTTTATATCCTAATTGAATTTGTACCGTATAATGAGGACTGACTTCACATTTAAAATATTGCGTTTGAGATAGTTCAGTTAATATTTTATATACGATCATGTTCGTTAGTTTAATATACATATCAATTTGGGCAAGGTTGTTTACGAATTAAGCATTGTTAGATATTGTTCGTTCAATTAGGAAAAAGTACGAACTTTTCAAAGTTCCATTCGCCAAAATTAGAGAAACACTATTTCTTGTACCTGTAGATATGTACAGCTAATCGTCATCGACTTAATTGAAAGAACAAATTCTCTTGTGATTAATTTAATGTTTTACAATAAACCCTGGTTCAGATATTTGGCAAATTTCCAAAGAGACCGATTCAATTTATATTAAGCGGCATGCATGTGAAGAATATCACATTAAGATCCAGGGAAATTGAATAATTAATTTATACTGTTCCACTTCATATCTATTGCAAGTATATTTCAAATTAATAGGCAACGTATATTATTTAAATGGTAATATAAGAATCTTTGAACGAAAGCAAGTTCTATATAATCGCACAATTATTTTAAATTTATTTTCATTTTTATATTTGAGTAATAAAGTCAGCCAAGAACGTGTGCGATTTGTTTAATTTTGCACACGTTTAATACGCATCAAAAAGTGTTGTTAACCAAGTTTACGATTCTATCAGATAAAAAAGGATTGACATATTGGCAAAGTATTCCACGTCTGGGTTTATTTATGTTTCTTAACTTACACAGTATTTACACAATGGTCAGAGTACAGCATTTTTGTTGTCACAGAATTGGTCTTTTGTGGCCTCTAAAAATTCAAAGGTGGTTTAGTTTTAAACAATGATATATATCGTGTACAGTCTTCCTTTGAAAATCAAGCCTATTTAATTCTAATATCATTTAAGGGCTAAAAATTAATTCGAAAATTCAATATTTACTATAATGTGAGAATTACACTAGAAAGTTTTTTTGTGTTGTAATGCCCAAAAGTATTATTATTTGAGTTCGTTTTATGGAGTTTTAACATTTACAAAAGTCTGTTCTTGTATTTTAGGTGTACTTGGGAGAAAAGTCAACGTCGAGAATGGTCATCACACCGTAACTATCCCAATGTGTTTAGATTATTATTCCCTATCTGTAGAGAAAGCTGATGACCTACAAACTGTGTAATATGTGGCCTGTGCATTTAAAAGAAAGCAATAAGGGAGGGAAGTTTTTCTTATTTGCCTCCGTGAATAACTAGTTAAAAAAGTATTTCAGCAAACTGTTCTTTGAACGTTTAAAACAACGTTCTTTTTTAAACTATTAATATAAATGTTGATAAACAAATAGTGATTTTGTTTACTTGTGTCTGTTTTTCTGACATTTTGGTTGTCGAAAAATTATCAAGATATTGGAAATACGTTCTCTGAGTAAGTATCTATACGAGGCACTAATTACTACGTACTAGATTATTTTTGCAAAAGTAAGTGTACTTTGGATTTTGCTATGACAATCATTTTAAAATGTAATAATAGTTCATTTAAGTTAAAAATAATTTAAATTATTTGCCTTTCGTTGTGTCAGCATACATCAATTTCACTTCTTTCATTCTCAATTTCTAATTATTTTTATGTCTGTTGTAATGTCAAAGAGAACAAAAGCACGGATTAATTAACGCGGCATAATGTATAACATTGTTAAGTCTACTGCAAAAATGTAAGGTTGTTTTGTTTCCTTTTTATGGCACAACACGTCCGGGGCAGGAAAATATGTCGTTTAAAAAGGGAGATCTTAAATACTGTTTAACACAATGTTTACTTTAAATTATCACGTGTTGCTTTGTTTCATAAGTTACAGGTAAAATCAAGGTGTTAGAATAACATTCTTTAAAATTTAATACAGATTTATAAAGGTATTTAGATTACGATGACATAAAGAGGTTAAATGCAATAACACATTTCAATTTTCATTTGTGCCGATTTATTCACATTTATTTTCTAAACGTATGGCGGATAAAGGCTACAATACGGACGTGATAATATCATTTTCTTCATCAATATAATTAAACTAAAAGTACAGGGGCGTGGGGAGGAATAACGAGTATACGACAAGTCTGAACACTTAATTCATGGGATCTAAATTTTCTAAAATTTTCTACTGACATTTCTATGATTCAATAATATAACTTAACAAATAATGTCCAAAGTAATACGCATATTTGCTCATTTTAAAGTAGAAACAATGTTTATATTTAGTAATATGTATGTATTAATTTATTTTCATAAAAAACTTTAAAAAGTTAATTGCATTTAATAGTAATTGAACCTATCTGCAAGCAAAACAAAATCAATGAGCTATTTCATTGTAGCTTAATATGATCCAATGGAGGTATATGTAACCTTTAAACACACAATGGTCAATATATACAGAAAAGTCAATTACGTATTTCATTCAGACATTCAAAGAGTTATGTGTACCCCAATACAAGAATCTAGCAACATATTTACTCTAATGCTAGTGTATGTTTATTTTAATTTTCACAGGCATATGACCAAAACGCTTTGTCAAGTATCGTATGAATCATTTTTCATCGAGTTCATTTGTCCTAAAACGAGTGCCAAAATGATTTCAGTCGTATGTTCTTGATTTAGCAAAAGACGTCTTTATGAGCGTAGCATTATGTTTGCCATAAAACAATAAACTTCTCGTCGAAATTTATTTCCTATTCAGTACATCTAAACAAACGATTACTCGATGAGAAACGTGTGTGATAGGTAGTTATAAAAATAATAATAAATAATAATAATAACAATATACCAAAATCCAACTAATGTTACGCATAAGGATATACGGAACTGTACCTCCGTTTAATATGCATAAAGGTTTAACATAGCCTCGTGGTTTTTGTCTTAAATGCTTTCAAGTGTCATATCAAGACTAAATTAGACTACATTAGAACACCCGACAGTGTTACAGAACGTTTTTAAATAAAAGTCGACTCGACTCAAGACTATGTATCAGGGTTAATGAACCTTGATATTGAACTGCAGCATCTAGCCCTCATACCTCTATGTCGAAAGGTCTTTTTCTGACTTTGATAAAATGCTTACTGGCAACCCATCGATTTTGTTGTTTTTAACATTGCTATGTTACCAGTGTCAATAGCCTTAAGAGTCCTCTTTGAGAAAACCATCGAGAAAAAAGATATGGTTAGACCTTTTTTTCTTCATAATTGATATAGTTTCATAACTGACACCTTCCTATCAAAGCCTTGAAAAGGCATCTGATTAACGAATTGTTAAGCGATCACCAATCGACTTATTTATAACGATATGGAAGTCAATGTATTTTAGACTACATAAATTTTAATAGTTTGCCAGCGTTCGCTAACAACATTAACTGGAGGAATAATTATGTTTTTATTGACAATAAAACCGTAGCACGCAGCATAAGCCAAAAAAATGAATAAAGCAACATTAATTTCCATTACGCAGCATGCATGTTGAGAATATAGCATCGAGTTTTGGATGAACTTGAATTAATAATTCCAGGGGAACATTCCAGTGGTCACATGCATGTGATGTATGTTTTAAAATAAGTAGAAAAAGATAATGAGTGCGCTGCAATATGATATACCGATTCTACAATTAGAGATTGTTAAAAACATTTTTAACACAATAATTAATTGTCACTGCCTTTTGATAAATACTTCTGAAATAATGATGTTCAGTTTCTATCTTGTTTTAGCGTACAATTGTTTTATAACAGGTCAAGGGCTTTTATACTATTGTCTACATAACCAGGCAAATAAATTAGAATTTGTTTAAATTCTGAGAAAGTAGTATTTTAAAGACATTTGAAAAATAACCTTTTATCGTTTAGACACAGATAAAATATATTTGCTTCTTCATTAAATGAAAAATGTTTTATTCTATTTTTACAGCTGTAAGTACCTTAAACTAATAAAACTATGTATATAACATGTTAATGGTAAGGTCCATAGTCTTTACAACACGACACTGACGTTGGGTTTGATTGTGACAACAGTGACAGGTCTAATTACGTGTGTCAGTGATTGCAGGATTTACCAACGTACAAGGGAACCATGACATTTTGTGGTTAACAAGATTTTCAATCTTTGAATGTCATTTTCCTCTTAATATCTCCAGTTAAAATCAGTTGAGGTGACTATTTTCTCACAAAACAAAATTGCATATATCGTATCTTAAAATGTATACTTAACCAAATTTAATATATCAAAATTGATAAGTAATTTTAGTAACAAGTAAGAAATATGGTTTCAAGGCTAAGGCTGAATTCTGTTGCTGCTAGACAGCTATTATGGGTATAAACTATTTGTCTAAGTTCCATATTGAGTGGCATGCGATATACATGATAAACACACCGGCCGCAATAGCTCAGGTAGTAGAGCGTCGGCTTGCGGAACGGGAGGTCGTGGGTTCGAACCCCGGCCGGGTCAAACCAAAAAAAAATAAAGTTTGTAGTAGTGGCTTCCCTCCTAACGCTCGGGGCTAAGGGGACAGCATTACGCCTGACTCGTCGGTGTCAGTATAATGGACCGGCCGGGTTCAGTCCTTGGGCACCTCATAAGTGCCCCTGTGCTATAATGATAGAAATGTCGCTGCGCAGTATCGGCAAAAATGCCGGCTAATCCCAGTCCCACATAATAAACAGAGGTGATGATTTACTTCTACTGTTTATACCTTAATGATATAACTACACATATGTCTATGTTTTTCTAAATGTTGTTATATTGGAGAATCACTTTACTCCTAGTATTAGGAAATAACACAAAACAAAACCAAGTATTTGAATGACTTTAGTTAAATAGGTTTGATATCGTTCTTCTTCTGCAAGATGTGAATTGTGTCAAAGATATTATACCTAAATAGAAAGAAGAATTGGGTGGTCAATGTTTCCTCTGAGGCACAAACACTCAAATGGAAGGTGTTGCAATATTAATAAAACCTAACAACGATATAACATTAAACACTATAGAAATAATTAATAAACGAAAAGTGCTAAAAGTAGATATTGTGTTACAGGATCGAGAAAGTCTTGATTAATCTGCATAGGCCTAATAAAGAGGGTCAAAATTTAATATAAATGAAGAAACAATTTTAAATAATTATAAAAAACATACATTATTGGCGGCGGTTTTAACAAAACCATTAAACAGCGCGTTAGATAAAAAGAATGGACAACCTGATTCTCACAACAACAAAAAACTGAAGAGAAAAATATGGCGTTATGATGCCGTATATATATTCACGTTTAGATTAATTTTGAATTTCTGACAACTTGCTCATTATCATAAGGGAAAGCAAGATAAAACCAGCATTTATAACATACCACTCAATGATTTCTTTAAAATATTTACACACAATGCGATAAAGAAACAGGTTATTGAAAATTGAATAACTTGATGTTACAAGATAAAGAATACAAAAATCAAATTATTCAATGCGTTAATGACAGTCAAATTTAATATTACTGCAAACACTATGAGAACTTATAAAAGGTTCCATTAGAAATGAAACTAAGAAATACTCGGTGCATAAACAGAGAAAAAGCAAATAAAGAAGAAGAAATAAAAGTTGAGATATGTTAACTTGAAAGTCAATTAAATCAAGATTGTAAAAATATCGCAAACTCTATAAAAAGATAAGTTTAATGATCCTTTAATAAACAAATTAAATAGAATTATTCTTATATTAAAGGCCATTCACATTTAACAATATATCAGAAAAAAAGAAATTTATGGAGGCGCTCTGACACGCTATAAATGTGAGGATGCGCTTCAAGAAATGAAATTAATAAAAGTACTGGGTCAAATATATGGAAAAAAAATAAATAAATAGCTCATAGAATCATTCTCTTAAAACTGGCAATCCTACTCCATCACAAAAGCAATGTATCATAACGCTCATACTTAAACGAAATAAAGACATTGAAAACATCTCCAACTGGATTATGCAACGCTTTTCAATAACGCTGTCAAAAGAATGTCTTTTAATGCATAAGTACAAACATTACACACGTTTTCGAAATGTTTGAGCTTTGCCTCATCACAAAGTGGTCCATCATCATACTAGTGGGTTCATTCAGAAAAGTTTTAAACCAAATTTTGTGAAAGAAAACCATCCGTTGTTGACATTGAAAATGTGTTAGGTATCGCGTTTTATAATGAAAGAAACATTACAACCTATATATAAGATAAGAAAAAAATGAATTTAATCATGTACTTTAACAATGGGAACACAGAAAACTAGCATTGATGGGAAAAGGAATTGTAGTATAAACATGCGCCATTTCAAAACTGATATATCCTTTATGTGTATTACCAAATCCAGATCAAAGTATAAGTCAAAATATAAAACTTTGTATATTCAATTTTCATGTGGGAAGGTAAACCTGATAAAAGAAAGCGAAATGTTTTCTACCAAATACATGAGAAAGGAGGATTGAATTTGACTGATGTATATTCATTATTGATTTCACACAGGTTGGCTTAAACGATATCTTGATACGTCAAAGAAAAATATTCTTTAAACTTTACTTAGTCCTTTTGGACATGAACTGATATTTGACTGTAATATTGACATGATTGCATGATTACATTGACAATTGCATGATTACAAAAACGATAAAGAAAAATCATTCCTATTTGAGGTGCTACATGCATGGGCACAAGTACAAACTAAATTCGAATATAAACAGAAAAAATGTAGGAAAGATAAATGTTTGGAACAACGCGTCAATAACAGAAAATATTAAAACGATATTCTAAAAAATGGCATATTAAAGGAATCAAATATTGTTGAACATATATTTGACTATGCACGTAATACGATTTACTCGTTTGTACAGTTAAAGGAATTATATGACATTCGTCAAGAAGGCTATATGAAATATATTGTATTAAACAGTTCTATTAACATGGATATAAGAAATATTCTTCAAAATGAAAGTATTGTACCACACAACGCATTGATCAAAGAAAAAAAATGAAAGTGAAAAATTAACAAGTACTTATATAATATAATGGTTACAAAAAAGAAAACCCAACCTTCTGAAATTAAATGGACTAAAAAACTCTCTTACATGATTGATAAATCCAAATTGCTGGATATCTACAACAATATTTACAAGTCGACAATAGATACAGCCCTGCGTAGTTTTGGGAATACTGCCTTCAAAGAAAAATCAATTGAACATCTTATCTGGGATTGTCATGTTGTGTAACCCCTATAGAATGACTTAAATTCGTTCCTGCAATCCAATTCGGTTAATGTTGTTATTAGAAAGGAAGAAGCTCTGTTGGGCATTACGTTCAACAAACTGTATACAAATACTTGCAATTCTATCGTAGCAAAACTCAAATATTATATTTACTCCTCAAAGTCCAATCAAAAGATACCACCATTTATAGCGTTTTATATGTACTTACACAAAAGAATAAATAGAAGAGATTTGAAAAAAATACAACTTTGATATCCACCTAAGGAAATGGCAACTACTATTTTTATAATTGCATATGAAACAACTTCAATAATAAGATAACAACCATGACCAACAAACACACTACAAACAAAAACATCCAATACTTTTATAAACGATATATTGCACAATTCTTGATAAGTGTATCCAGGAATGCATGATATTATACTTTCGATACGCACTTCCAATACAATTTTTGATCTAGTAAAAGAAAAGGAGAGAGAGACAGACGGGCAGGCAGACAGAGAGGGAGAGAGAGAAAGAGAAGGGTGCTGGAATAAGGGACAAAAATGATTGTCAGATAAAAAACGCACACACACAAATATATATATATACTACATGTAGTACTATATTATGGTAAAATACATGGCTATATTTTGTATGGAAAATAAAAGATAAAAAATGCCATTTAGTTTTAAAGACAAAAAAAAGTAATTACTGGTTTTATTAAGTGGCAATTTAAATTTAGGTTATTTCCATGAATTTTGAGAAGAATGTGAGGGTCAGAAATGTAACAAATGTTTTATTAAATTAACTTTGTTTAAAGTTTCCCTTGTTCCATGTTAAAAAATAAATAAAGGAGCATGCATTCTACTTGTGATGTACCGAGGTTGTCAATTAAAACATGAGCACCCACATTGCAATTCTCCTCATGAAAATCTCATTTAGTTGTAACATCAAACAATCGATAAAGGCGTTAAAGAATTATTTCCTTATACCATTTCCAAAAGATTGCCTTGTAATTTGTAAAATACATTTGGTGAAATTCAATGAGAGGGCTGATGATTATTGTTTTACATTATCAAGAAATCTTTTAATTGTTAATTTCATTTTGCTGATGCTAGATGTGTGGTTTAACTCCGGTTTATTAACTTAACCTATACTTTCAAATGCAGTGATTGGAAAACGATTATGAAGTTGCATTATGTAAAATAGCAACAAATGATTTTGTTATCTTAGAAAATGGATTAATAAACCACTCATTTCTTGTTCATCGTTTTACCATTAAACTAAATGTTGTGAGATTCGGAATATATAGTACGTCAAAATAAAACGTATTTATCATATTATAGAACGTTTTCAGCCGTTTCAAAACGATTTCCCGTAGTATCGCAGGATATTTAGTGCTAAAGAGGTATAATTTAAAAAGCATGCAATGGAACTCTGTCATGGGAGGAAACAAGATATAATAATCACAAAAAGTCACATTGTACTCAAATAAAAATATAAGAAGCAATCAATTAAACGTCATACTAAAATGACGTTTTCTACAAGCGATAGTTATTTATTCTTTAAAGAAATTTCTGATCTCAAAAAAAAAAGGTTTTACTAAACAACGCAAAAATGAATTGAACTAATCTAAAGGCTCGTTTATATTAAAATCTATGAAAAATAGACTATTTTTATTTTAAGATTGTGACTTATTCATACGATGGTATTGCAACTTATGCTATGCAAGTGTAAAAATCCTTTCACGCTAACTAACTCTTCAAGAATAAGTTCTAATGAAGATTTTCAAAAAAAGAGAATATCTAATAAATTGTTACAGCGATTGTGCCGATTTACAAGTCTAAGAAACTGTTTTTATAATTCGTTTCAGTGTTTTTGCTCCCGAGAATAACGGCTTAGGAACCAATGTACTCGGATGACATAGCCACCCACCACCCACCCCCACCCCCACCCCCGTTGCACGAGAAATAAGACATTAGGTTTATTGTTTTATAGTAGTATTTTACATCGCGAAGACACAATTATGATCATAGTTGCGACGATCAGCTGATTATTGGTGGAGGAAGATCAGAGACGTATGTCGGAGGAGAACAATCGGTGTATCGAAGTTAAGCTGGAAAACATCAGCACAATTTGGTTGGGTAGTTTTAACAGAGGTATAAGCCTTTTCATTTTCTATATGATATAATACAGGATCATGACAATACAGAAACTGCTGTCCTAAATTTAACCAAACTTCTGAAGCTGGGGTAGGCATGGGTGAGTGCAAAGATGTTCAAAGGGTGTTGTTCCGTCAAAATACAAGGCCACAGGAGACGTGACCATTTTTAGTTAGAAAAAAATCCTTGTTATAAACTACAAAATACAGCTTTAATATTGTGCATACATGTTTTTAGGTGGTCCTCTATAAAGACTAATCAAAGAATTATCAACCATCAGAAAACATGCCGCCAGGGGCGTGGCCATTTTCTATGAAGGACTATCTAGTTAAACGTTGAAATCTTTTTGTCAGAAACGACTAGACCTAGAGCCTTGACATTGACTATACAGGTTCCTTGTGTAGCACTTTATCAAGATTGATCAAAACTATTTCTTGCGTTGTAAATATATTCCTTATGCTAAAACGATCACTATTTATATCGTTTACAAGCAATTTGAATAGAATGCAAGTGCTAATTACTTGGTTGTATGACCATTTTTTGTGTAGAGGATCTGACACGAGTTGTCATTAAATACAAACATTCAATAAACGAGTTCAGGAAAAGTATTTTTAACAATTCTTTGTGAAGTAGTGGTATAAGACGATCTTCCTCATGACGTCGTCGATGGCATCATCAATTAAAAAACTGATTTACACTAGTACAAATTTTAAAAAATGGTGTATTGAATGGAAAACATACGATAAAAATATTAGATTCCCTTTTTTATTACATAAAGTTGTTGTTTTTTAATTTCCAGCCTTAAGCAACTTTATGTTCTGTCAACCTATGTAATATGTAATGTGATGTGAATATACTATTCATAATAACATAACAGAAACACTAAACCACGTGAATATTTCTTTATTAAGCAATTGTCAACATCTATAATATATATCAAAACTGTCAATAATTGCTTTGTAATGATGTTGTTTTTTTCTTTACCAATTATGAACAAAATCAGACATGGGCAGACTGAACATTGACCTTACAAATCCCGTTTGGTACCTTGTCATTGCATGCCTAACTAAAGTGACTTGTTCATTGTTCCTCAATCTACATTTGTAAAATTGAGCTCTCATAAGCTGGAAAAGAGCTTTACACACTTCTCTCTCCAGTGTATTGACTTGCTGGTAACAGTGCTTTTGACCTAATACATGTTCAGTAACTTTGATCAACCGAGACACATATATTATGGCATAACTTTAAAGTACTCACAGGATTAGGAATTCGTCATTTAATTAAGATATTACGGAGATAGGTGTCCCTTTCATTTGGGGGTTGGTTAGTACGGCGTCATCTTTGTTGTAGTATTTGGGACAGAAACATATTCAAAGCTTAGTAACATGCAGCACCCCAGTCGGTCCATATTGCCAACTGACCGTCCCAATGCGGTAACTGTTGGGTCGTAAAATCCTCCCCGTGCATGTTATCTATGTTGTCATTTAATTCATCCTGATGACATTGGGCTATGGTTCTTTATTTCTTTCTATCTTTACATGCACAGGATGCTACAACTATTAACTCTTCTCTTGTCATTTTTTCCCGATTAAAAAAGTTTTTTTTTTCATTTATAATTAACAATTTTTGTTTGATTTTTCTAATCGAAATAATACCTCTCTTCAAAACACTATATGGACATTATTTTACAATGACTTCACTTCTTTTGTTCTATTGTATCAAAGAAAACGTCAGCGCTTGGACATTTTTTTATTTAAATCAGTTTTCTTTTCACAGATTAGAGCTCTGTAAACCCGGTTTGAGCACACTAGTTGGCCCTTATTGCCGACTGACCATTCCAAGGCGGTAACTATCGTGTAATCTCTTTTTTTTAAATGACTCATCACAGATTTGTTCTTACTTTTATATTTAGCTTGCATGTGAATACCTGTGTCTGGTGCCTTCTCGAATATTGGTATATGTTGCAATGCTCATAGGACATTGATTCTTATTAATAAAATCGTTCTTTGATCTAAGGATGACCCACCTTTTGTCTTTCCAGTAAGACATTTTAAGTTTAAATTTTATTATCTGCAAGAAGTAGTGGCGAAAAGCTGACAAACAGATACCATTTAGCCTTAGTGATACCTACTAAATTGGTTAATTATGAAAATATCGATTGTATGAGCTTTAGTTGTTTGTTGCTTTTTCTATGACCAATTATTAAATGGCTGTTGACAAATATTCGACACGATTACATTGACGCAAGTGATGTGTCATTTATTTGGACGTGTTTCTTTAGTTTGGACATTATGCATTAAGATATAAACATGTTAAATAATTTCTTATTTTCATAACTAGGCAAAACTATTTTCTTTTATCAATAGAAAAATTCCATATTGTAAAGTAATTGTATTATCTATAATGACCAATTGTTCCCAGGAAATATTTTTGTCCAATTAACGTTTTCTTTATTGTCTTGAACGTATACATTGTTGCTTATTTAATAAGCAGTGAATGTCTCTCTCCTAGCTCTATTCCATATAGAAGTCGCAAGCGAAAACCCCGCTTGTCCAGTGGGGTCATTTCAGTAATCGGCCAATACTGTATAACATCTTATATTTGATCTAACAGACAAAGGCTAATCTAAAATCTGTCTAGTCAAGGTCAGTCATTGTTGCTCTTGTGATGGTGTGTGATGGGGTTTTAGCTTGTAAACTAAGTCTGAATAAATTACCGGACAAAAATAAAAGCACTCCACCCATCGAAAAAAATTCAGGTAACTTCAATTTTCCTTATAATGAATGTTCAGAATATAACATTCTGCTCTTCCGCGGTTACGTTTACATTTTGTGTGACATCTTTTATTCAATATTAACTATGTACAAGGATTAAATTGTCTTCTTTAAACAGTATTTTGCTGAACTGGAATTGCTCTTGATTTAAAGCATGAGATTTACAGATAAGCGAACACACAGATTTGCTGCAATACATATTACAACATTTGAATCTAGCTTTATGAAGTAGCATTTGTATTGCTAATAGTAAGAGTTAGGCATTTTTCATAAGAATCATACTTAATGTCAAATTAAAGGTCAAATGATAAGTCTCTTGGTACAATTGTGTATTAAACGTAAAAAGCTAAAAATATCAATATCTGTATTGAAAGACAAGACTCCCGTGGCCTTAAGTGTATTTATTTATTTGTGGTTTATTGTGACAATAATGGCAGGCCTCATGTCTTGTGTCAATGTTTCCCTAGAAACACAAGTCTTCAAACCACGAGGGAATTGTAATAAAAGTGCTTGTAAAAGTTGGCAAAAGATGTCAACAAATATCCAGTTTATATAATATCATTTTTTTCGCTATACAAAGCCTGTGCTTGAACGTAGATTATATATTTGTTTTCATTTAATCTCTTTTTATGGTTATAATTGTTTCATTTCATTTCAATCCCAAGTGATTACAGTTGGTATATCATGTGCCTTATTTATCTGCTGAACATATTTTATTTGTATATGAGACCAGTGATATTGTTTAAGCGGCTCTTTGCTATACATTCTTGTTCTAATTTTTTTTTAAATCAGCAAAAGTACGGACAGGTTTGTATTTGATTGCAATCTTAATCTTGAACCTACTTTAATAATGTGTTTACATATTATGCTTTATGCGAATCATTTGTGAGATAAGAGACTTTACATCGAGAAGCATTCTAGTTTTAATGCGGTTCTCAACAAAGAAAAACAGAGTAAATATGACAGAAACACAGAGAGACATAACACACAAAAAGGAAATTCATCAGTTGCCGCGTTGGAAAGGTCAGTTGGCAAAAGGGCCGACTGAAGTGCTTAAACCTTGTTTGTGGAGCGCGCCAACCTCGCACTTCCTGAAAATTTTTCTATCAAAATCAGGATCAATAGTAATATTATGTTAAGTGAAACAACGAACAGTAAGCATCTGCATCGGGAGTTAAAACCGATACAATGAACTAATGCGTTACTCGAATCACACGGCCATGTTATAGAACATGAAAATCGCATTTCCAGCTGTCTTGTAAAATTTGTTTAATAATGCCAATTAGACATAAACAAGCTAACCGTGAACGTGTCAAGGATTTAATACCCGAACAGTATTTTGCATTCATCACCATGTTCAATCTCTTTTTGTTAATTTTAATCTAATTAATTTAAAGCTCATGTACAATCCCAAGTTATTCGACGTAATCTGTAATTAAACTTAATATCCAGGAGATGTCTATTGTACAAGCGTATAACAATCGAAATTGGCTCAGTTCGAAGTAACATAATTCAGTTAAAGTATATGAACCGTGTGTTCGTTATATTATTTAATGAATTTCAAATAAAGAATGCAAATAAACGACGCGTTTGTATCTCTGAAGCTTGCTTATATACATGTTCACACATAATTGTATGTAGATTTTGAATTTTTAATAATTTATATCGGTTATACTTAAGTATGATTGTATGTGCCATGTAGTTACCGCGCAGAACTACTTACAGCATGTAATAATATCATGGCATTTCGGAATAACCTTTTTTGCAAACAAGGATTCATTTAATGGTTTTATCTACTGTTTAAATGTCCAATTCTTTTAAAATGACATTTACAGATACAAATGTTTTAGATCTATGTATTTCTTATGATATCATGTGCATATATGCTCAATATAAACACATTGACATTTTTCTTTAGAATATTACTTCTGAAAAATCTATCCGCACTCTAAGTATGTTTTCCTTCTTTTTATCCTTGTCTCGCTTTTACCTTTTACAGCATGGTTTGGCAAGTCGTGTTGCATCTCCAAAACCATTTGCCACGATATGCCACGAACATAATTTCATTCGTCTAAACAGATGCAGTTCAAAGAATCAATTACATGAGTTTGTGTCATTTGTCAGGATTGTTAAAAGAAGTCGCTATGAGCCGATGGGTTTCTTTATTGAAGCAAAAAATGGCATGATCTAGTAACGATATAAATAACATTGGAGTTAGTTTGGTTTGTTTATCAGGTGTTCCAATAAATATAATTTGCCACGAACAACCTTCAAACAAGGCGTCTCTCGAAAATACTCGTGGCGTTGCATGTATATTGCTCGACAAATGCATGTTCTTGCTTCGTTTGTTGCTATCCCTTTCTATAATGGAAAACCAAAGTCATCATTGAAACGTCGTTGAAATGTTTGGTCAATAATACAATTTCAAAAAATTGTCCAATTGTTTACTAGTGTATTATCTTTATCTGATAAGTATAAAATTTGGTACGAATTCTTCGCTTTTCCCAAAATGAAAAGGTTTATTTTCGATAAAACACACTTTTATTCTGTAAACGGTAATGTCTATGATTAGATTCTTATTTTGGCTTGCAATTTGTCGAATTATACTTGCTCTGCTCTGTGAAACAATGGCTTTTTTAATCTGCAAGAGAGTTTGTTCTTAACCCGTAAGCGAATAGATGATTGCTGCGCTTGTAATCCATTTTAAAGAAAGCCTTTACATTGCCAAGAGGCCAAATCAATATACGTGACAATTTATATTAACAAGCTAAATGACTTGAAGAATAACAAGTTGTTAAATGTTCTCGAATGTGGTAGGTGGTTTAACATGCCTAATGGTGGTAGCAATCTGTATGCAAACCTTTCTTTAAAAACAGTATATAAACGTGTTGATTAAGCTTTTGTTCTCGTTAAGGTCATATTTACACTTATCAAGTAAAGTAGCTAAATTGCTCTCATCAATGTCATAACAAGCAAAGACTGTTTACATGATACACCTATCATTAACTAAACCCTGACAATATGGCGACCATACATGAAACAATATTCTCCCTAGAAATAGGGGAGCTACATCACTACCTTATTATAATTAAGGCACGTTGCGGCCTGAGATCGAACCTAAAACTATGAAGCTCATATGTTTTGTTTTTGTAACTACACGTTCACAAATAAACGTTTTGTGGAGACATTTAAAAAAGAAACGGAAGACAGAGAATGAGCGAACAAAGGTAAGAGGAAACATATGTTAATGCACTAGTTGGCATTATATTTATGACTTCCCTAGCAGAACCGAGTGTACTAGAACAACAGTGAACAATATTAAATATTAAAGTTTTAAACTCGTTAGCTTTTTCGGTATAATTGCTTTTAGAATAAGCTCGTTTGTCTGTGAAAGCATGACATTTACAGAGTTGAGACGACCTAATGCGGTGTCCATTAGCTGATGAAAGTTTTCATATAGGTCTACTTGTTATTTGCAGGAAATAATTACAATGAATGACGTCAGAGACAAAACATACATATTTACGAGCATTTTGTGATGTCCATGTTCCTTTGTTATTTAATTTCAGAACTACAAAATGACATACTCAGACATAATCCCTCACCCCGTCAAAGCTAGCCACATGTTAACACTATTTTCATATTGTGGATGTTTTGTGATATTTGTGTAAACATCGTCTGGTTAGTAGAAATATCGGCAAAAGCTATTTGTACTAGTTCAAGGCTGCTAAAACAAGCCAGTAGAGAGAAATCATACGCTTAATAATAACAATAATAATAATAATAATAATAATAATAATTATAATAATAATGATAAAGGAAGTTAAATGTCACAAAAGCAAGCACAAAGTCTTTGTAACAAAAATAACTGACGCCTCTTCATGCCCACCTACACGTTCGGTGTTTGTCATCTGGATCGATATTCTTTGCCCATAATTTCTTACAATTTTATATACATTTAACAGACGTTCCATTTCCGAAAAAAGACAATGTATGTGGTACAAAACAGTTGTTAAAACGGTGTATATAGCACATAAAGATGACCAATCCAATAGAAATTAACCCATAAATAGGCCCTACTTTACCCGAAAAGAAATGATGTGCGACTACTGATGTCTTTTAAAACTATAACTAGTGTTGTGTTGAAATTTAAACGTAAGCAATGTGTATGCGACAATGCATAATTTGACTCTATAAAACAAGCGTGTACCAAAACCTGGTTGCGCGCTAAGTAGAGCACTTGACTGCAATACAAAAAATTAATGTTTCAAATCATTGAAAAAAGCAATCATTTTTATTTATTTGTTAATAGTTTTATTTATATTCGTCTTTAAACAACTAATGATTTAATTCAACGAAATATTATTGTTTAATCTCGTACCATTTCAAAATATTTAAAACTTTTGTGAATAAGTTCAAGTAACGTGTCTGTCGCAGTTCTGTGTGAAAAGGAGCCACTTACTGGCGTTAGCGTCATTTGATACGATTGTCGATGAAAAAAGTGAAGCTAATTTCCATCCACTCGCCATCATACCCGTAAAGGTGATCCTTTATTTGAAATCCCCAAATTTAACAAAGTCGTTTATGTTTGTTTTTTTTTGTCTATATTGCCATGGTCAATGTTTGCTTATTTAATGATTTTACCTGTGTAGACATTGCATGTATGTGTCTTGTACCATGTTAACCTTTTTGTAGAGACAGTTCATGTGTTATAGCACTAAAATATGAGTGAAAATAGAAGGTCTGATATTAACGATGATTGGTCATAATGATTGTATTTTGATTATGGTGTCTGGGTTATTACA
Source organism: Sinonovacula constricta (assembly GCA_007844125.1). Classification (NCBI taxonomy): domain Eukaryota; kingdom Metazoa; phylum Mollusca; class Bivalvia; order Cardiida; family Solecurtidae; genus Sinonovacula; species Sinonovacula constricta. The sequence continues at coordinate 49,991,348 of CM017559.1, read as the reverse complement.
ATACCACCATTTAAAGTTTTAGTTAAGAAAAAGCAAACTTTGTTAAGATACTATATGTCTATATATTCTTAATAGCTATATAACGAACAAGAAAGTTGAGAAAATTTAAATATATATTGACGAGTGCAAACATGTATATTTAACGAAAATCTTATCCTGGAATTAAGGGGAACCCCCATAACAAATACTAAAATACGATCCATTTTTAATAAGTCAACTAAATACTTCTTGTTTCTAGTCTAAAACTAAAAAATAAGACATTAATACATTTATCTTATATATCTTTGATAAAAAAGGCGAATTTCATTAATCTTTGTTAGTATGCATTCGTCAAATTAAAATGAAAGTTATATAATCAAAAAGGTACAGATCTACTGCCTTTCATCTGCAACAGCATTGACAGGAGGAATTCTCTTGTGTTTAATTAACACAAAAACACAGCGCACAACATATTCAATTTCAAACACCTTCAATTTACATTACGTAGAATGCTTATTTAGTATGCAGCGTCCAGCTCTTAAGGGATTTTGTGTACAATAAAAAGTATATGTTACACATTGTATGAAAACAATTTTATTTCAGTCAATACGCAGACGCGTAGTGATGGCACGTTTGTGCAATATTTTAGCCTTTGTTTTGGGGTTTCGTAACATTTAATATTACCATGATGAACAGAAATTGTCTTAGTGTCTCTGTATTATCGCAAATAGTTAAAGTGTCATTGTCTTTAAATTAATTGTCACTTGTGGCTTAAAATTTATTTATTGGGTATATATGGTCTCATGTAGTTTGTATTTACTTTAATTTGAAGCTTTTTTCTTTGTTAATATGTTTGTTTGTTCGAAACTTCGAAACAATGCATTTACTGATTTATGGTGGTCGCATGTCACACAAACGCACCTACTACCCACCAGCCCATAACCTTATAGGCACAAGACACATTTATGTTTAAATGCAGTCAAGCTATTTTGTGGTGCGACAAGGGTCTAACTAGACAGTGAATACTGGTATGAAGTGTAAATAAACAAATAACTAACGCCGACACAGTAGAGGGGCCATTACACATGCATGAATAGTTCATGTTTGTTCAGCAGTCTCTACTTTGTACTAAGAATGTTTGTTTATTTGTTTCCTAACTGGGTTTATTGTCCCACCACCAGCAGTTATCTGGAGACGGTGTCCACTTGAAACGGATATAGTGCTGCCTTCACTGTGTAAAACATGTCGTGAACACCTAGCATGATGCCACACCCACTCACATTATCCTGACACTGGGCCAACCAGTCGTGGAACTACCCTTATATTTGCTTGCGCGTTTGCAAGGGAGCAATACCACCATATGTAGGACTTTGGTATGTCGCAATCCAGTTTCGGACGCGGGGCATCCCGTACCTGGAGCCGACGCTCTACCGATTGCGCTACCATGTCCGAGAATGATGTACGATGTATGATAAAATAGAAATCTCAGACGTATTTGCACTACCAAAACAAATATCTCTAACTCTCTGTATAAACCATGCATAAACAACAAACACGTGCTTTCTGGTAGACATAAACTGGCTCATCTGTCACTAAGCATTTTCAATTATCATCCTTATTGTGATTGTCATTAAGCATAATTATCTTTTATTTCTTAGCACTCTTTTCATAATAACACCGATGTCTTCATCATAGGGGACTGTGTCAATAAGATGTAAAAAGTTATGGTTACGATCATTTGAAAGTAAACTATCTTTTTTTCTTGTAAGGACGCTTTTTTATAAATGACCAAATTAAAACAATTTTCACCCCACCCACCACATTATGCAAAGATTTAAAGCCTGATAATAATAAATCTGTCTACTTATGACCCCTTTGGGATGAAAGGCAAAATTGGAGTACTATAATAATAGTGCACGAATTATGTTGAAAATAATCACATTTAATTACCAAAATACTACATTAAGAAACAATAGAAGCCCATTTGAAAAATATTTTAAGATAACAAGTTTGTCAAACTGAAAAAAACACCTTGTATATAGTAACAACACAATGATAATACAAATGGGTTTCCTTCGTACTAGAGACTTTTTTTCTTAAAACTGAGAATAAAGAAACACGTTTAGTGTTGTCGTTTTCCACTCGTATAACAGCGTAGCTCGCCTCTCAATTGCACACAAGTTTAGGCTTTGTCCATTAGCTGATGAGTCTGCACACGTCACTTATTCTAGAGGGATTGGGATATTGGATGGTGGGATGACCTTCAGTGATCAAACAGATAACACTTTCCATTTTCATGAATACAATACTTGTTCAGGTTTAAATATACAATGTAATGTTTAAAGTAATTTATAAATAATAGAAACTGTTTCGCCTACTCTTAGCAAGGAGGCTGCTTTATCTTATTGAACTGACATTTTAATTATACGAAAACAATTGTCAGAATTAGGCAGGATGGTGTTAAGCTAATGAGTGTGCGTTGTATATGTTAACCACATGTCTGCGCCAAGATTATGCTGTCCTTTATATATGTGAAATTCAATAAATATCATCAATCTTCTTACAAATTTGTCCTGACAACAATATGCAGTGTCTGACGGGAAAAGTATACGGCCTTGAAAAGTTATAAAGTCATGTGTACGATGGTAATAGCAAAGAACGTAAATGCACTGTTAATATGTTGATATAAATATTTATACTTACGACTCTTTGTAGACCATGTTTTAATTCGCCTTAAATGTTTCTACAAGTCATGTCATATTTTTTAATTATAGGTCTTGCACATTAATTGCCATTTTCGCTATTGCAATAAAACGTTTCATTTACTGGGTTAGTACCATTACGAAGGATCCTTATAAAACCATTTTAATGAAATAACGAGGTTCTCTCTTTCTCCAAAAGAGGAAAAGAAACGAAATCCAATAACACTAAAATGACCCATCATTAATTTGTGTATTAACGGTGTGGATAAACATGTTATTTATGATGCTCAACAAACGTACATACAATCTTATGGTAGCATTGTTTGTGCTTGTAACTCTTCGCCTTTACAGTTATTAATAAAAGCACAATTATAGCACCTAGTGCTTCATCAAGTTCCGTTTTGACCATAACATATATATTATCTCGCAATTCAGTCCAGAAAAATACCATATAATTACAGAGAGAGATAGAGAGAGAAAGACAGAGAAAGAGACAGAGACAGAGAGACAGAGAAAGACAGAGAGACAGAGAGACAGAGACAGGCAGAGACAGACAGAGACAGACAGAGAGACAGACAGAGAGACATTTAGATAGATAGATAGATAGATAGATAGGATAGATAGATAGATAGATAGATAGATAGATAAGATCGATAGATAGGTAGTAGGTTAGGTAGGTAGGTAGGTAGGTATGGTAGGTAGGTAGGTAGGTAGGTAGGTAGGTAGGTAGGTAGGTGGGTAGGTGGGTGGGGTTTTGTTGACTGTTGGTTGGGTGGGTTTTTTTGGGGTGGGTGGGTGGGTGGGTAGGTAGGTAGGTTGGTAGGGTAGGTAGGTAGTAGGTAGGTAGGTAGGTTGGTAGGTAGGTAGGTAGGTAGGTAGGTAGGTAGGTAGGTAGGTAGGTAGGTAGGTAGGTAGGTAGGTAGGTAGAATATGTTTATTTTCTTAGGAAATTCAATGTTTTGTTTTTGTAACTACACGTTCACAAATAAACGTTTTGTGCAGACATACAAAAAAAGAAAAGGAAGACAGAGAATGAGAGAACAAAAGTAAGAGGAAACATGTGTTAATGTAATAGTAGGCTTTATTTGTATGACTTCCCTTACAGAACCGACTAAAACAACAGTGAACAATATTAAATAATAAAGTTTTAAACTCGTTAGCTTTTGCGGTATCATTGCTTTTAGAATAAGCTCGTTTGTCTGTAAAAGCATGACATTTACAAAGTTGAGACGACCTAATGCGGTGTCCATTAAGCGGATGAAAGTTTTTTATATAGGTCTACTTGTTATTTGCAGGAAATAATTACAATGAATGACGTCAGAGACAATACATACATATTTTACGAGCATTTTGCGATGTTTCTGTAAACATTGTCTGGTTAGTAGAGATATCGGCAAAAGCTATTTGTACTATTTCAAGTCTGCTATAAGAAGCTAGGAGAGAGAAGCCATACGCTTAATAATAAAGGAAGTTAAAACAAAAGACAATGTACGTGGTACAAAACGGTTCTTAAAAAGGTGTATATAGCACATAAAGCTGACCAAACCAATAGAAATTAACCCATAAATATGCCCTTCTTTAACTGAAAAGAAATGATGTGCGTATACTGTTGC
>CM017559.1:49942561-49986954 GCA_007844125.1 Sinonovacula constricta | reverse complement strand
TCTGACGTGGCTGATACATGTCAAGAAATACATTTTATTTAACAAATTGTGGGCTCAGTGTCTTATATTTAAAAAAGAAACACTGCCGACAAACGCTCGTTTGGTAGACCACTGGGCAGTTACAAATACTTCTATTTCGCTTCTTAAAACTCTGAACCGGTATTACAGGGTTATGCTTCCCGAAGTGATTTTGGACGCAGGAATATAAGACAGTCAAGAAATAGTATGCACAGGATATATGCACATTAACATCACACAACCAAGTTTTGTAAAGGTCTATGTAAGAATAAAATAAGGGTAATGATAATAGTATATAAAGTAGTTAGTATGGTACCAGACGCAGATCCATACCAGTTCACACCGTTTCGCGTGAAACGGTCAACCGTTTCACGTGAAACGGTTAAAATTTCTGAAGCTAATTTTTCAAAGGCCTCAAATAATTGGTTTTACGCCCTGACCACAACAACTGCTACTCATATTAGAAAGGCACATATATACACAACCACTGCTACGCATATTAGAAAGGCACATATATATATATATATATATATATATATATATATATATATATATATATATATATATATATATATATATATATATATATATATAATGCTGTTTCATCAAATGTGGTTGTGTGTGCATATGTTTCTCGTGTATTTTGCTACATTTGGAAACAAAGATGTCATTTGAACAGTAGTTGTGTTCTTTTTACAATGAAACATTTTTTTATACTTGAATAGGACCTAGGACTGGCAACATGATTAACCTTTGTATATGTGAAAAGGTCAAATGTAGGGCCTGGATCCGGCACTGGGTAGTGTTGTTTATCTTGTACGCTGCATTTCTACTCACAACCATACAACCATGTGTTGAATTGATGTCATACAGAATTTTATCAAAATATTCTGCGGACAAGCTAGACAGAGGGACAGACTTTCAAATAAACTAAGGGAGACAACCCACAAATTAACATCAGTTATGGTTCTTAAGCGCTGCACTTCTACATACCACCAGTCACCTTAACACAGAGTTTAAGTATATTCTCCGGACAAGCTAGTCAGAGGGACAGATTTTCAAATAAACTAAGGGAGACAACCCACAAATTAACATCAGTTATGGTTCTTAAGCGCTGCACTTCTACATACCACCAGTCACCTTAAGTTATTTTCCCGGACAATAAAAATAAACTAAATGGATCGTTTGGGAGGGGAGGGGTCTTAACTGAAAACCTAACGTAGGTGGAATTGAAATTCTTCTGCACTAAATTTCTGCGGACTATCTATTCCAAATCCATGTTTGAAGTCAATCGTAACAAGGGATATCCGAGAGTTTTCCCATATCAAATACAGTACATGTAACGACATCTTACCGCTGCTTGGGAAAAATCTTGGCATATTTTTGCATAAACTCATACTTAAGTTTAAGTAAAGACTGTTTGGAATTCTAGCTTTTTTTGTTTGTTAGACAGTACAAATCGAGAAGAATATTTCTGTAATCTATAAATTAGCACCATTGTGATCTCTGCTAAAATAGATATCAACGTCAGAGCGGATTACCTGGATGACGATATAATGTGATCTCAAAAGTCAAATTTTAAAAGAATCTCTGCAGCGTATATCAGATAGGCAATACCTATTTTTATGACAAGTGGGGATTTATGCTTGACTGCTCATACATATCCAGGGCATCAATGAACAGCATTTTTCAGAACCTTTGTCATGTAGCAATGACTTATTTGGTTATGTCAAAAAGATTTGTAAAAAAGTGATTTATATAATACGGTTACTTTTTGGAAACATGTACATTTAATTTTGGTTGACTGATCAAACATCAAACAAAAGGGCCTGCGACTGACTGCAAGTCACTGTATTTACATAATAATACATCACGCCGTTATACATGCTTTTCCTTACAAATAATCATAAATTTATATACGTTCGTCTGCCAGACAATATCAATCACTACACGATTGTTGGTCCTTTTTCACAGCCTCCTTATTTTTTCTGACATAAATGGGATTTGCGATTTGCCGGCATTTTTACCGATACTGGGAGCGACATTTCTATCATTAAAGCACAGGGGCACTTATGAGGTGCCAAGGGACTGAACCCGGCCGGTCCATTATACTGACACCGACGAGTCAGGCGTTATGCTATCCTCTTAGTCCCGAGCGTTAGGAGGGAAGCCACTACTTCCAACTTTAAAGTCTTTGGTTTGACCCGGTCGGGGTTTGAACCCGCGACCTCCCGATCCGCAAGCCGACGCTCTACCTACTGAGCTATTGCGGCCGGTGAATTCGATGAACTGTAGAGGTAGGGAACGCGCAAGCCTAACGATCATTTTGTATGCTTTGTTGCTTCGTTAACGCATCTGTTATGATCCTGGTTGCATTCGCATATAAACATACATTACTGATTAGCTAAAAAGAAGTCTGTGTCTGATTGTACTTGTGGCAATGACTTAGGTTACAAAAGGAACTGATGACAACTGTTGTAGTGAGATTTTGTTAACTTGAATACAGTTTTATATATATATATATATATATATATATATATATATATATATATATATATATATATATATTATATATATCTATATATATATATATATATATATATATATATATATATATATATATATATACACTGTATATACCTGACTATCTTACAGGTCAGACGCCACTAAATAAGTTTGTTCTATATTTTATAGTGGATCGCTAAAAGCTGGAAACAAATTGCACCATGGCCAAGTTATGACCGACCCCGATAACCATATATAGGTGAAAAGAGTTTTTTATCGTCTATCAAAGAGACCCAGAAATAAGCCAACTTTTGCAACTTGTAAGACGGTTCTGCTTCATAGAATTCTTATACCACAAAATTGCCAGTCGGTAATCCCCAAATTTCAATGAAACATGTTCTTCCGCTTAAAGTGGATCAGTCCATTATTGTGCCTAGATGTTTAAAACTTAAGCTTCCTTTTAATTCGACATGTTTTCAGCTTCCTTTTGACACTAAAAGATTAACCTTCAAAATAGGAGATTTAATGCCATAACATAGCAACAGATTCTTACTAAAGAGAAAAAGTCCATGTCACACATTCTACTTCCGGCCGGTATGTGGCCACTCCTACAGACGATAACATGGTCTTATGTACCTTCGTCTGTTTTTCATGTTTAATTAATATGCATATTGTGCTTTTGTGCCTTAAACGATTATCTAATTACCTTCTTTCTTTTTAACTAAAACATGTGATTATAGTAATTCGATGCTTTTTGGCAACAAAAAATAAAAGAAATATCGTCTTTTATTATTGCTTTTTTGCAAAATTCTTTTAAAAACGGCAATTCGCCAATTCGGGAGAATGCGGTGAATCACGCTTTCTGGTTGTTTTTGTGTTGTTGTTGTTGTTGTTTCTGTGTTGTTGTTTTTTGTAGAAAAAAAGAGCAATGGAATGTTCCACCTGTAGTTATTTGGTCTATCATTCGCCCATAGATAGATTTTCCTAAAACTCTTATCTTAGGGCGATCGAGCTTCCGTTGGCTGCCGGATCAGGATCTGCACTATGTACATTTGTTCCTCTGTCTCGACCAAAATCTATTATTACGTTTGCGTGTTGTTAGCAAAAGGATTTTGTATTGCTTAAAAACATAACATGATGTGGGTCAAATTAGGACCAGCTTGTAATATCCGGAAAACATCCGAGGTGCTACGTTGTGAGATCTACAGGTTAATCAGCCTTGATCAGTATCTCTCACAGACTTTTTGCACGCATTCCTCATTTCTTCTGTCCTTCCCCACCCCCAATCCCCGCTACTTCATCGTCCGCTCCCTCCACTGGAGTCTTCAACCCGGCACACGCTGACACACTTTCATCTCAGGTACGATCTTGGGGTTCCTAACTCGAGTCAGATGTGAATAAATATAACCCAGTTTAACCCATCTACCCCACCTCGGGGTATCACTGGGATGATGACCGAAAGATCCGGGTATGCATTGTAGCCTTGGGTATCAGCGTGTTAGTCCAATTATGCTGTTTTATCTTTCCCTTATGGACTGCAGACTGGTGTGGTATTGTGTCTGCTCTTCGAATAGTAATCATGCGAGTGAAAACGTCACCAGAAGATCTCTCTGATTGAAGGCACTTGTAAACATTTGCACAAAGTTGAGAAAATCTGCAGACATGGAAAATTGCATATTTTCCATAAAAATAACAGAAAAAAAGTCATACAATTTCCACCAGAGCGACATTTCTGGGTCTATTCATTAACGTATGTAACTCCCTATATTTAATATCACATTCGAGTTATTACTTATTACGTTATATCGATTTATGGATATTACATGAGAAAGAATACTAAGAGAATACATATAGTAAGTGAAGTCGTTTAATTATGGTTTTAGAACGTGAAGTTCGGTTATTTGCATGCGATGGTCGTTTGTGTAACTATTCCTGGAAAATTAAGAATGCAACAAAGCATAATCAACAACATAAAAATTCAATTTTAATGTCTAAAGTACTTACTTCAAGTAAACGTATTTTGTGCTACTTGAATCAAAAAGTCAAATCACCCATGCACCTCTCTTAGAGACAATCAGGTGTCAACTAATTGTATCCAAGCCTATAGAGTTTTTTTTATTCTAACCTTTATTGCTGATATTACGATATTGCACCAAAATGAGTGAATGAGACGAACAATACTAATACTTAGTGTTGTGAATAGTTTCTATGGCTCGGGAGAAGATCGATTTGTTTAGGTTTCCGCTCAAGACGTATTGAAGGTTTTGACCTTTTACAAAAAAAATATAGAAAAAAATCACTGGCCAACACACACAACTATATTATTTTTTTCAAGCATATTCATTCATTTTCGACGCGATGGAGCGCGACGCCTATGTATGGAATGCTCAATAGAATTTGAACATGGGGAAAGTTTGTTTTGCGGATTTTCATAACCCTGATAAAATACGGGTCGTAATTCGGTACATGGAGTTCTATTTATTTTTTTATTTATTTATTTACATGTATTTGAATGAAGAAAACTGCCAGATATCACCCTTCATTAAGTTTTAACATGTATGTAACAATTTCTTTTAAATTTGTTTTAGTCGTTTGTGTCGCCTTTCATGCCTTCGCATCAACGGTTTTCTTGTTGCATGATAGAATGTTTAAACACAGGAGCTTTTGAAACATGAACCAGGATAAACAAAAATTGAATACATGTTATTTACAATATTCAGGTTTGGTGGCAAGAGTGTATTGCACGGCATTCTGGGAATGCTCAGAAAAGATTCCACCGGTCGAGGTTTGTTTACAGTCAAACGTTGTGTCTGGCAAAACGGCTAAGAGTTTGTGATATATTATAATTAAATTGTAAACCTACAAAATTAAATTCTTTAAATAGTGATATAGATTACTTTCATCAAAGACAGCAGATCGAAGGGGTTTAGCCAAATACCATGATGACATATGTATGCTTTAATCTATATCGTATTCAATGTTAAGTGCTATTTATAGTACCTATTTTTTTCAATATAATGGTCAATTTCTCGAAAAGATAGATATAAATAAATGTATATCTGTATCGATATCTGTCTTCCCCTGATAGTTTTTAAACGACACTTTTTATACACATACAGTCTTTAATCTCTTAAGAAATACGAGCGGAAGGAGAGAAATTGGTTGCTTAAGAGAGGTTGTTGCTCTAGAGAGGTAACCCCTATATATGCCTAAGTACTTAAGTATCAGTAGTATTAGTTTTAAAACTTGTTAACGTTATTGGCTGTTATTGAATGAAGTTTGATTATTTTAGCAATATGACTTTAAGAAATAAATTTACCTTAATTGAGAATTTGAATTTTGCTTATCATTTAACAATGTTAACATTCAACTTGTGCAGTAAAATTATTTCTCGTTCATGTTAGCATGAACAACATAAATACAGTTATTAATATATGCTATATGGTGTCTCTGTTGTTCTGTTTGTCGTTCTTTTGTTTTTCGTAGAGATTTAAAATTACCCGTTTAAAAATAAGGGTATGTTGCTCTTAATGCCCCAAAACATGGCAGTGAATTATAGGTAAAACGGGGAAAGTGTTCAGAACAGAAGATGAAACAGTTTTTTGTTAATTAACCGGAAACCTGGGTATCTTTTAAATTATTAAAATAGTTAAAATTCCTCAAGTATTGTGCTAAATATAGTGCACGTGCCCAGCACTTAAACGAAACTGAAGCCCACGAGTCTGCTACTTAAGGGTTCATCATTTGCCTTTGACTTGGGTTACAGTTGTTTCTGCAACATGCGGGTTTTTTTTACAATGCTCGTGTTTCAAGGGGCCCTCGCCCATAGCTTGAATTATACTTGTGTCATTTGGATACTTTACAAACACGGCCATATTTGTAATAAACGATATCTAATGTACACATTGTACAATACGCAAAGATTCGGTAGGATTTTATGTCGTACCTCAATTACCAACTAAATAAATCATCAGGCTATTTAAGTTTATTCTTGGCAAAACAATCAAACCAAAAGTAATATTTACACTGAGAAATGATTGCTCATGAGAACTGCTCACTTTCCTTTGCTGTTAGGAGAAACAGAACAGTGCACAACCGCTTAAGTACCTTTGTTACACAAAATAACTATATGGAAAGTGTCACTTTTGTATATTCTAACATGGACTCGAAAATACCTAATATTAAACCTACATAAAAACAAACATGTTTGATCAGCCACAATCTCCGACGTGACGTCACGGTGATGCATCATGGTTGTTCCAGTCATCAAGCCCTCATGTCCGTCAACGGCGCAATCGGAACACCTCGGAATATTCACGAATCATCTCTCGGATGTATGTAGGAAGTCGGATCAGCTCGGCCATTTCCTTAAATGGGACTACTTTTGTGGCAGACGTCAAAAGAAAGATGGCAGTTTTGGATGACAGCTACACTACATGACGATGCCTGTAAAACTTCAATTTGTGGCGGCTTCAAATTTAAATCATCCAATTTTAATTTACCCAGCGGCAGCAGACATCACAGCTGTCAAACGATGCTATTGTTTGTTTTATGCATATTCTTCTTCCGACTTCTGGCGAACAAGACGATCGTGATTTCTGAAAGTATCATTGCACCAGATACATCAGAGTGATGACTTGTCCCGAGGACGGAATAACCCGAGAAGTTCCGATTGTCATCGGCGGCCTTCGTGGATTAAAGCCGAGTGTCTGCGCATCTCAACTCGCAACCATGCTAACAATTGTCAAAATCGACGGATCTACAGTGACTATTTCATAATTAGAAAATAAGTAATATATGTTTTTAACGGCAATTTATACCATACTGTCATCCTTGTAGAACGATGAATTCTCGAAGAAAATAACATGCATGCAGCAATTTGTATGGTAACCGGGCTAATCAAGATTCCTTTATGAAGTAAGATCAAAATCGCAATATTCTGTAACAATAACCCTGACATGGCGCCGTTGTTAAATGAAGAGTTATTATGCATTTATTCTGTTTGTTATAATCTAGTGCGACTATAATATAGAGAAAAAAAAACACCAAACAATCAGGTCCAGCAATGACTTCTCGGTAGTTTTTAATTGAAGGTCATTTCGTGAGATGTCCTGCCGGAATCTAGAATTACCGATGTTTGAGCTGAAAGGATGACTTGTAAGGAAACGCCAGAATAAATAAAAAACAAAACAAAAAAGATGCAGTTTTATCTTCCAAATGTAAACAGTTGTTTGTCAGTTTTTATATATGATTTCCAGAAAATTTAGGTCATTTTAAAATTATTAGAAATTTAAGTTTATTTTGATTATTTCAGCCAAACACTTTACAAATTGAAAAATGTTGTTGTTGTTGTTTTGTAAATGATTGAAAAATCATGATTTCCTTAAAATTTGCATGTTCTTATAACTGACATAGAATACCTTTAAAAACATAATGGTTTCTAAACAAAGTTGTAATTTATGAATAAAACCTGCAACTATTTTATACATGAAGTAATATAAAAAAAAAAGCCGAAGAAGTTAATAATAGTCAAAACATTTTTATTATTTCGACTTTCTGCCATATCTTTTAGCAACAAGGTCTGAGAAATATTGATTTATTTAGGACCATTGATGGCTTGTCTCCCCTTTATTCTTCATCGATACAAGGCTAACCCTTTATTGGGATTATTAATTTACTAGGATTGCACTATTTTGAGTATGTGTTGAACTTGATTAACAGTCATCACCATATATAACATGCATGTACACATCCATACTCTGTTCTATATCACATACCTCTAAAAGATGTATGTTTTGCTTAAATTTATGCTAAGGTAAAGCAGACATTTCATTATAAAAATGATATCATCTAAAATAATAAATAAATCTAAATAATTAAATAAAAAAAGTCTAATCAAAAGGACATACCAACTGTTCGGAGTATTTTGGATCTTGTCAGTCAAGAGGGACACATTTCCTATATTCACCATTAAAATACATGTACAGTGTGAACAGATTAAAAATATATTAGTACGAACATACATGGCGCGATAGTAATCATGACACGAATTAAAATTAAATAAACCATTATGCTAAGATGTGTTTTCTTCGCAAAACAGCATACTGATAGTATATGCATACTAAAAAGTGATGGAATAATGAGTACACCTACTATCCCAGACTGTCAGAGATAGAATAAAACATACCAGCGTAAGCGCCTGCATAATACAATCAAGCTAACTATGGTGCTTACAGTTTAAACAGGAATATAAACAAGGAAGAGCTAGGATGTGAGACATCCAAGGCGCCGTAGAGAGCATGCGCTTTAAAGATGACTATCTTGGGAACTACACGCTCTCTTACACTGCTGGTTAATAACATAAACATTTGACAGTACCCAACCATAACTCTGGTAGGAAGAAGAGTATTTTTCTACTTTGTTGGTTTTCCTTGTTCTCTGCTACATCTGTATTTACAAGCTGCATTTCTATACGCGGTTTCTTTTGTTAAACAAAACTTCACAAAACGGCTACGTTTTATGCTACTTTTTTATAATTGCCAGCTAGACTTTATTGATGCAAGCTACCCTGTTAAAGAATGGAACACTTGGTTCTTTTCTCTGAAAGTATCTCACGGAACACATCGGACATCGTCTTATTGACTGCTACACTATCGACCCCATAAAAATGCATTTCATAAGAGGCACCGCTATCAAGTGCGGCTACAATAACAGACACATGACCTGGTTGTGTGTTTATTCATAAACCTGTGAAATGTGCATTATATTTAGACTGCATTTTGAAAGGAAGCACGTGTTGTGCGTCATATGCAAAGGTACTGAGTAAGAATTCGTTCTAAAATTACATTTCTTAATACTAACATATTCACAATGCTAACATATTCACAATACAAACATATTCATAAAACCAACATATTCTCAATACTAACATATTCATGAAAACGCATTTCATAGTCCATAAAATGTTCCTGACATCGTATAATTATTAAATAACTAAAGAATAAATATCTATTTAGATGATAATGGCACCAACATATAAGTTGGCGTGTATGTATAAGAAACATCCACTGGTCATTTTCGATAACCCAAAAGTGAGTAATCGAGTCGTAAACCCGTGTAAAAGTATTTATAAGCCGACATCAAAGACCTTTCATTTAAAAATACTCTCAAACAGGTACAGTAATGACATTATCAATCTACCGCCAACAGATTTGGCAGACATTTCACAAAATGTTTTGCGTCTAATGCCGATTTTGTGGGAAGTGCCACTAAAGGTAAGAATAAACGTTTGGTTTCTCCTAAGTTCCCAATTAAGTCAACAACTTAGAGTAAATGTGGCTTGAAATTTGGTTAGCAACTTTATCAATCACCTTAGTATTTTACACTTCCTAAGACTTGGCTATCTATATTGGCCTTCAACTTTGATTTTTATTGCAATAAGTTGTTTTAAAACTTGACTATCATCTAGGCTTACAATTGGCCTATAATTTAGTCTAAAACCTTTTATGTGTTGCAACTTTTTTGACAACTTTTTCTGTAATTACACATTTACGAATCGATTTACAACTTAGTTTACAATAGAAATAGCGACTACTATGATATTTAATGCATGCCGTACCAATCTATCAATAGCACCACAGTTGACTAATAACTTTAGTTATAAGGTGTCACTGAATTGTTCTGTCTTCTAGATGTCAACACAATGGCTTCCATTAGGATTTGGCCTTCTATTAGGCAAATCGACTCAAAAGTTGGCTTTCATGTAACTATTGACCAACAACCCTTTTACATTGATTTACAACTGACAGCCTTAAAACATACCTATCTCATGCAAGTTGCGCCAGTTCCATCTACCAATAGGCCTCCCACACCAAGCCAACTACACGTATGTACACTCTTATCAAAGAACACGTTCGCGCTGATGCCAAAAATCTTGACAATATCACTTCCGCCTTTCCTTCCAGGATTTCTTCTGAGTACATGTAGGTTGTGTTCTACAAATCAAATTCCAACACACCGCTGTCATTATACTTACTTTACTACTAGTATGTGGCAATTACCGTCACAAAGTACCCATCTCAATTGTTCTTCCCTACTCAGCCAGTTTTTTGACGGGTTTTATGAAGCCACCAAGAATGTGCAAACTATATAATACAGGTGTATATAACCGCGTAGTTGCATTTAATTTCCACACGTAAATTGTATATAGATAGATCGAGTTTTATATGGAGTTTATATGGAGAATATAAATTCATGTACTTATATTTTCAAGAAAGATTGATAACATTATAATCGAACATTTCCACTGTCTAAATTCCTTGGGTATTTTTTTCTTTTATGAAAAGATAATCAACATTCAAATACAGTAAACATTGCAGTGTAATTCTGTGCTTAGTCAGCTGTTTGCAGTTTTACCTTTAAAATATATGTATAAAGTGTACGAATAGTTTCATGAAAATAGATTAAATGTCTCAACAGTAGTCCATTTTCAAATTAGGTGACAAATTATGCTTCTTTTCGACACAATTTTCCCCTACGCCGACAGACAATGAACACCTGCCAGAATCTGACGGAAGACCATATAATGTTCGGGGGTAGAGTCAAGAAGGTAACACGGGTAGTGCTGTAAACATGTCAGGTATGCCGAGCATCTATAGTTCCCATATACCCTGGCTGCTGTTTACTCATAGTAGTCTTGCCGCAGTCATCTGGAAGAAAGGTGCATTGAATCGGTGCTTCAAGTAACTGGATTTTATTACAGCAATCGTTCTGAAGTAGATATCAATTTATATCAAAATGGAGAACCGACAATTTTTCTTAATATTAATTATTATTATTATTACATACCCCCATTTAGATAATATTGTACAAAAATTCTTCGCAAGACTTCCATAAAAAATTATCAGTTATGTGTGGGGCTCTTAACACATATTTAGCCAAACTTCCATATTTCTACGTTGAATGCAAACGTACTGCAACACGTTAACACATAATTATTATATATGAACATTCAGAAGACATATCTAAATGTAAATATGTCCAAACTTGTGAATTAGTATTATTTTAAGTTCATATAAGTATTGATCGACTGTCGCAAAAAAAAAGAAAAGAGCCAACTTATTAGTAAACCTTTTTACAGATCACATTTTTTTTTATTTTGAATTTGAGCAATTGTTGCTTTTTGAGGTTTCCGTTTTATTGCAACAATTACTGACATTTAGACCGTGTTTATTAATAAATGTGTAGCAAAATGAATGGTTCATTAGGTGCGGATACCAAACTTTGTATTTGTTTACAATTCATTTATTTATATTTAAACGGCTTACGTAAAAATAATTAAATCGACGCTTCACTTCTGTACAGAGGCCTTGAAGAAAGATGTTTATAATGATGTTGGAAGCAGACGTCTGTTTAAAACAACATACTTCTCCGAAGAAGGTAGTTCCGGCGTCCAGGACACCGTCTCCAGATAACCGAAATACTGTTGGCGGAACCCAATAAACAATAAACAGATCACATAACAGCAAGGCTAGGGTAATGGGGTGCTCTACATATGAATGACGCAACGCTATTCACAAATAGTGGAGTATCTGTGTTTTCTGCTGACTTGAATACTTGAATAGTAGAAACCATTGGGCTTATCAGTTATTCACGGTTGCAGCAGAAGGGGTAAGGTCTACTGCAGCGATTTGCAGGGGGGGGGGGGGGGGGGGGGGTACGAGGCAATGACTCAGAAATAAGAATATGTTGAAGCGGTTAATGTTCGCTGAATAGATATTGTGGCTATAACTGTGCAGCGCAGCCTAAGAATATATTATTGTCTAGCAAGACGAATGAAATTATACCTGAACAAGCCATTCATTATAATGTGTGCTACTAAAGGTTTGTCGAAAGCAAAATAAATGTCTACAAATCGACACAGGTAGAACACTGAATTTAGTGTTTTAAAGTTTCGACGTTGTATATAAGCTGAAGATACACTTATCGTTTTGATTTCTCACTATCAAGTATTAGAAACCTAAGATTATGAAATGTTCTGAGTCATTAAAAGTGTTTGATTATTTTTTGTACACTGAACGCTTGTATTTGAGGGTTACGAATTAAAAAAAAAAGAAAAAACATACACGGTAGCCTAATTAGCAGATGAAATTTGTTTACATGAAATTTTCTTAATTATGTTGGTCATTCTCAATAAATTTGCTGGAAATATGCCTTGTTGTATTCGCATACTTTTAATGATGTATTTACACGTTGGTTCTTTATTCAAACAAATGAAGGCAATCGTTCGTTTTGTTCGCCGGAAGGCGGAAGAAGAATATGCCTAAAATGTAGTTCGCACAAAACATAAACAATGCCATCGTTTGACAGCTGCGTGTCATCTGGGTTGGGCAAATTAAAATTGGATGATTTAAATTTGCAGCCACAAATTGTTTTACAGGCATCGTGGTGTATTGAGCTGTCATTCGAACTGTCATCTTTGTTTTGACTTCTGTCACAAAAGTAGTCAAATTAAGTGAAATGGCCGAAGTGATCCGATTGGATCCAACATACACTACTTGCAAAAAGAAAGTATAATAGAGATTTCATCAATGTTCCGATTGCGCACGAAGTAATCAAATTTACAGCGTTCTGCTCATTCGTGGCAACGTCATGATTTATTTCCGATACAGGCTCGAAACTTCCGCGCAGTAACTGTATTTTTGATATCTAAAATTGAGCATTCATTTCGTGAATCTTCTCCAACTTCTTAAATTTGCCAAAGACCGATTGTGTACATGAACAATCTTGAGTGCCTCGATGAAGTGTAATAAGTATTCTTGCATGCATACTATTCAAAATGATGTGCATGCTTCACATTTTATTTGTTTATTATAAATCAATATTTTACTTTCATGTACTGCGAAACAATCTGTACTCATATGTTTAAATTAATTCTAAAAGTACTTATTTATATTTTATTGTCGGGTGGGAAACAAGTTATTTTAGTTTATATCTATACCTGCGGCTGTCCACTTCCTGGGAAGAACCACGCTCCATGTACTAAGTTACAAGAGTAATGTGCTGTTAATAGTCTTGCTTAAGGACTAGTATAATGTGGTTGATTTCTGTGTTCGAACCCTAAGCCGTCCGATCCAGAGTCCAACGTCTTAACCACTTAACCACAGACTCTCCAGTGTTTCTATTATTTAGGATAGTAAAAATACTTGTGAATTATATCATAATTGCTACTATTGTACATGATATTATACTAAAAATAAAATAAAAACAAAACGCAGAGTAATAGAATCTGGACAAATGTTTAACTGTTTTGTTAAAATTATGAGAATCGGTCAGATGATGCAAAACAAATATGGTCAAAGTCCAATGAGTGTTTCTGTAATCATTGATAAAGCAGTATTTAGTGGATGTATATCACAAACATGAATAACCTTCAAATTTCTAATTTTGCCTCATCTTTCTTGTTTGCGGTCTTTTTATAAAAGATAATTATTACCAAAAGTAAGCTGTAAGTATTTATGCATTTTGATTAATGCTCGACAGGTTATGGCCCGATCACCGGACTACAGCCGGGAGTCATTATGGACTCCATGTGTACAGGAAAACGATCATGATCAAGGCTATACGTGCCATCTGTCTGATATTAACCCTTAAACTACTAAGAACGACTTGATGCGCCAAGGAAAATTATGTAGAGAACTGGCGGATCTGGATCTACAGTATTTACTGCTTAGTCTCTGGTTATATAACTACGTATACATGTATGTATTAATAAATAATTACAATTTAGTATTGGCTGTGAATACACGTAGAAGGCTAAAGGTCAAACTGCATGCGCGTTCACAGATCCTGCATAGAGACAACATCTTACACATCTTACAACATTAACTTCCATGGGTGGGGCACATCTGTGTAACAAAATGAGTCCGGTTCCACTACAATATGATGCTCTTGTTAAAGAAGTGCTAACTCTCCTGTATAATAATTACAACTGCTCCGTTCCCATAGCAACAAATCTACATACATTATTGTTCCTGTGAATACTTTCAGATCTTGCAACAAGTTTGTTCCCTTACCTGAGACGGACCCATGTTGGGTTGGGGAGTGTGCTAGGGTACCCAGCCCCCCACGGGGTCTTGTTATCATCGCTCGCGGTCAATGCTTATCATTCGGCAATGATGCGATAACTGTGCATGCAAAATGTCCGCAATATGCGCTTAATTAAATAAATCCCACAGCAAAGAAATGGATCAGTCCGCAAGCCGCCACCCCTGTGGTTTTCGGGTAGATTGTTCCAAAATACCGTTGGAAGCTAACCATTTTCCAAAGATGGGTGTAATACAATCATCGAACCTTGTGACGTAGCACAAAATGGCGGCGTGTTAATGTAACGACTGCTGTGATTGGCTCAGCTGGAATTCCTGTTGGCTGCCTAGAAAAGATAGCGTAGCAGACGAGATCGTGGTTACTTTAGCACAGTCCTTTCGTGTCTACGGCAGTGGAGAAGTGTGTCAGGAGCTCTCGTCTGCTAAGTCAAGTCCTAGAACGAGCTAAAGCTCTTCAACATTCCCTTTTATTTTCTTATTTTGTGGTATTTGTCTTTAAACCGCAATCACGGCTAGCTCAGCGATGGATTCCATTAAGAAAAAGATGCAGGCCATGAAGATAGAGAAGGAGAATGCTCTAGACAAGTCAGAGCAGTTGGAAAATAAATTAAAGGAAATTGAGGATGTTAAGGTCAAGGTAAGTGCGATTTTCTGATATTCTTACAATCTTATTGTCACAATTCTGTAACATACGAGACTTTCTGCTACACTCTCGTATGCATGATTTTGTTTATAATATATGTTTTATATGTTTCGAGGGTAACGTTTTATTCGTAGAACATAAAGAAAGATTTAGCATAGCCCTCTCTCTTTGTTAATAGGCAAAGAACCTAATTGCAAGATATGTTTTATTGCTCACTAGAATTGCTTATTATGCACGCATGCTTTGGAATGTTGCTATCTGTGCAGATTCTGCCGTGTTCTGGGGTTTGTGCCAAAACATGGCCGCCATCTTGAAATCTGACACCCCTCACCATAAGCTACCTGTCTACAGAACGCTCTCTGTATAGCGATCTCCATTAGTGACGCATGGCTGCTAGATATAGTATTTTATCTCAGTATAGTGCTACATTTGATTTGTTGATGTTATTGAACATAATCAAGTTTTAACCTGTTTTGGAAACAAAATAACGTCCATATTTTTACGGCTTGACCGACGTGCATAAACGTATTGTATATGCATAGCAGCATGACACGACTTTCTTAATTACGTCCAACTTCGAAACATGGCCTTATTATGTTAGTAAATGAATATTTTATGTATATTTGATTTACCAAGAGACATAAAGCTTTACTAGTAATGGTAAAATGAATGACATAGAGAATGAATGTAAAATATACAGGTAATGATGATGCATGTAGAATATTGCAACGGTGTAGTCGTTATAATAGCAATTATTTTTGTTGTACTGATTGACCATAATCAATAATAATGTTAAACATGTTTATTAAGATAGATGTCCCTTTTTATTAGGACGAAATAAAATAGTCGCACTTATTTTGTAGAAACAATACGCCTACCTAACTAAACCACATGCAGAGTAAAGAGTAAAGATTACTGTGAATCTTTTGCCATTGGTAGTTTCAAATTTAAATCTATGAATGTATTGACTTTAAGAGTCTGACAATGATACAGGTGTGTAAAATAAGACACTTAGTAAGAACATTATGCCAGTGAATTATTTTCGAACAGAAAACGGAATTTATTTAAGAACGTGTCATATTAACCAAGACATATTACCGAAAATTAGAATAGTTGAAGCACTGTTTTTAAATTCTTCACGATATTTACCTAGCAATGGCATTCAAAAGTAGACATTTATTTGAAAGTTTAAAAGTATTTCTTCTTTCTAACAAGAACACTGGTTCTGCTTGCAGATAGAGGAGGACCTTACCTCTCTCCAGAAGAAATACACCAACCAGGAGAATGAGTACGACAAAGTCAACGAGCAGTTCAACGAGAGCACTGTCAAGCTCGAGGCCTCTGAGAAGAGAGTCACTGAGGTAAGGCACTTTAAAAAACGATTACCCACAACTTAAATGCCTAATTTATAAATCTTTTTGTTTGGCAATGAAACCTCTTCGAAATTTGATATGGAAGGTTCCAAAAATGAAGTCAATGTTGTTTTTCGTCTGCATGACAAAAGGCGCTTTATTTGTTTTACTGCTCACATTCCGGAAACGAAATTATTTAAACTTTATTCTGCGGATCAAACAGGATTGGGGGATGTTTATTTCGGTTGAAATTTACGCATGACATTAATTTAAAAATATTAACAAAACATTGAAAATTGGGTAAAAATATACATGCGTGCATGAAGTAATAAAGCGCTTTTTACTAGCAGCTACGATTAACAATCGACTGTGTGTATTCATTATAGCTAGTTTATGTACTTGTACGTGTATTAGTGTATGACAGCATGATAAGCCATCAAGAGCATATTCTTTACTCATGGACATGTTCATATGGATTTTATTAAAGAAAAGGACCGGATTACCAGCAGTAAATTAATAACGGAGTGTATATTAAACGTGATTTTTGTACAGTGGATATAACATGGATTGTTGCACTTATCAAAACGGATCTTGGACTTTAACGTTGCAAATGACTACTTTATTGTCAATCTTCAAAAGACTTAGTTCTTGATCCACCTTTAATTTGCAAGCCTGTGAGCCGAAAGCTAAATGATGGGTGTTTAATTTGGAATATATAAACACTTCGTCGGGATGGTACATCCAATGAAAGATACATTAGACATTTGGTTCTATGGCAGGCCAGGCCCCTGCTGCTACAGATAATTGTTTACGCCTGGCTCCTGTGTAATAAATAAAAGATGCAAGTCGGCGAAGCCCGGCCCCCAATCTGATAACGGTACACACATGGTTTTCGTTATACCCGCCTAAACCTTGTTACACATGTTGGCTATTACCGGCAATTACATGAACATGGTTTTAGTATACTGGTATTAGTGCCTGACTGTCTTACCTGATTCACTCAGCTATATTTTGGTGTGTAATGATCAGCCCTTTATAGGGCTATAACTACATGTTTACAACAAAGCAGAAGCTTCGTTGGTCATTAGTTATATATGACAAATAAAACAAATCTTGGGTCTCTTTGTCTATACAATCGGGTATAATACTTAACACTTAGAGAAAAATTAGAGCAAAGGGTAGAGGAGTTTACTTAATTCTTTCGCTATAACGTAAATTGGTGAAGAGGTTTTCATTCTGTTGCTTAGCAACCTGTTTACCTGATAAGTGAGTTGTATGCGTCTGTTCTAGCCTGACGAAGTGGTTGTCGGAACCGTTGGGGCTTTCGGGCCGGTACAGGGTTATCAAGTCTGACTTCCCTCCTTCTCTGCTATCAAAGATAGTAATTGTTTTAATCATAGTGGAGTTGTATGTTAACTGCGCGTCGACATATATAACCCTAGAACGTTTCTTGATAGCGACGGCCGTGCTTGTACTTGCTTACTGTCTTATGAGATGCATCACAATTCAAATATTGTTTTCTACGGCTGGGTAGAGGAGAACCACTGGTCTAATAGCGGGAAACGTTGACATGAATGAAATTATTTTGCTGCGGCGTTTTCACTTTCTGCTAGTAAAAATGCAACCTCGTTCTCTAGTATCATTATCAAACTTGCATATTGAGAAAACTTTGATAAGTAAAACTGCAGACCCCTCCCTTAAGAAGGTTTTCTGGTTAAAATGCATTTTGTTGGTGGACGTTTCATCTAAAAATAAAGCACATAAGCTGAATTGGCATGTTTCTTTATCTTAAAAAAATTCTTGTAAAACGTCAAGTATTCCTGCCAGTTAGACGGCAAACAAATGCCTGTCAGTCACACTTTGTCCTCACCCCACCCACCTAGCTATCTTGCTCTTAGTTCCTTTCCCTCTGACTCATTCACCTATCACCTCCAAGTAAACACCTATCCCGAACACGCGTCAGTGGAAAGATTTTCCTTGCCTGATTCTGGTTACCATGGTAATTCATTCTCCAAAATCAGTAGCCATGTTGTTATATCTCTGCACTTTGCCTTCCGTTAGCTCTCCATAGACGCATCACGTTTCGAGCATTCAGTTCCGTTCGCTATAAGGAACAACCGCCTCCTTCTTGCTGAGCCATTTATCTAGTTATTCATTATTGTTTTGCAAAAGGACTTAAATGTGTAACATAACGGCATTCATTACCTCGTCTTCTAGAGTTTGGGATCAGTAATTTAAAAACAATGTTTCCAAAAAAGTCATTCCTGAAAGCCAAAGAATAAACGTGTTAAGAAATGCAAAAATATGAAATCATTGAGTCAAGCGCGGTGTTGAGATTTTATCAAACATCTGTTGATATATATGCACAACATACGATACGCTAAAAACGTTTAAGCTCGTGTTATGATGGGATCTTTCAAGATCAGCTCGTGTTTTCCCAAGCCGATTTTAGAGCGTCAGGTAGCATACTGATAAAGTTCCTGATAGCAATGAAATGGCTGTCTATAAAATATCAGTAGGTTGTTTTCCGAATCTTGTTTTTTATGAAAGCCAGAAAGGATGAGTTTCTGGTTTTATCCAGAATAATGTTTTTCTGTCGTGCTTTCTTGTGAATTCCCATCACATCGTCAGATTTGTTCCGTCAATAGATTTTGTGGGGATAGGGAGGGTGTCGGGCTTGAAAATGAAATGAAAATATAATCATGAACCAAAATGCTAAATTGTAAATACATTTGGAAAATTACTTAAGTAGTACTCCTAGTTTTTTTTGGCGTTGGGCTGGATGTAACCTGTAACTGATTCATTATATACCACGTGTAAACATGACGTGGTATACACCCGAGAGTGTTCTAAGAATACTTTCGCTGCTGCTACCTAGCTCTCTACCTGAATGAAGCTCTATGACGTCATCTACCAAACATGGAAGTACCCCTCAGGAATGCGCTCAGTGTAGACCACTTTACTAGCCGAGCCGCGTTTCGTGCATTTCTCTTAATTTAATTACTTTACACTTTAGACCATCATATTCTGGATAGAAACGATAATTCACTAATCGGTTAATGCAGAGATGATCCGTGGCTATCGCTAAATCTCGGTAGGGCTGAACCACTAATGCATTGATGAAACCTTCTGAGGAATGCTGAAAAACAGGGAGAGACGCGCAAAACCGGAAGTACTCGTACATACTGCTAGAGTACAGGTCTGCGCCATTGACTTTGGATAAAAATAACCACACTCTTGTCGCCGATAAAAAGTGTATAAAACGTTCGAGAAGCGAACCAAAGCTGAAATCAGAATGTAGCCCACAAACGACTTGTGCTAAAAGTAGTAGACATGCACATTTTTCGGACTTCGCTACACAGCCACAAACTTTTCGAGAGCACTGTCGGTCGAGACAATTAAAATACCAGCAGTCGTCGGAAGTGCTATGATATTTCTCAGCTTGCAGAACCCGAGGGTGGGAACTGCATTTCGCTGCAGTCCTTTGATGAAAAATGATAACAGTATTTTTACCAGAAAGAATTAGTTCTCCGATTGCCAACTTTCCGACCAGGACATTTCCGTGTGTGTGAGATCGAAAAATGCACAAAAATGTTCCAATCGTCGTAAAGACTTATGATTGGGTCAAACTTATGATTTATGGATCAACACTGGGTCACTGTTAAAATTTTCCATTATCGAAAGTGAACTTCAAAACCTTATTTCGTGCTCCCTAAAGTTGGTACGCACGCGTGTCATAGTATTTGTTCGTCGAAGCATTTGCCAGAAATATTTATTTGTTTATTGGGTTTATCGTCACGCCAGCAGTATTTCTGATATTTGGAGACGGTATAAACATGAAACATATTCAGTGCTGCCTTCACTGTGTATAGCATGCCGTCAACACTTCACATGATACCACATCCAGTCACATTATCCTGACACCGGGCCAACCATTCGTGGAACGTCCCTTATGTTTGCTTGAGCGTTAGCAAGTGGGTCTATTCCACTACCATTTTACGACTTTGGCATTTCGCGGTCCTGGATCGAATCCGGGGCCTCCCGTACACGAAGCCGAAGCTCTAACGATTGCGCTTCCAGGTCCGGTCAGTAAAGATTAAAATGCAAACATTCGTAATTATCTGATATTTAATAAACGCACAAATCGTTTGACAAAAAAAATTACATCTTCTTTTATTTGATGCCCTATGCTTTCTTTACAATTAAACTCCTCTTTTCTCGTACTTTTTTCTCTTAGCTCTTTCATAATAAACATGTCTTCTATTCCTCTTAATACATTTATACCCCACCCCCACCCCCTCTCTCTCTCCCTCTCTCTCCCCCTTTTCTCTCTCTCTCTCTCTCTCTCTCTCTCTTCTCTCTCTCTCTCCCCCACCCTCCTTCTCCACTATCTTTTAGACTCTGATCACCTTTAATTTTCATCTATATCTCTATTCCGACCTCGGCCTCATCCCCTTTTTCGTTTTTCTAGTGATTGGTTACCGTCGTGTAACAAAGCCCCCAGTCGTTTATTACACATTCTTCTGGAATGTATGCATTTCCCGACTCTTGGAAACACACTCACGGGTCCTGGTTTTACCTGGCGAATGAGTATTCTGCCGAATCCGTTACTATGGTAGTGCGCGGTTCTTTGGCACAATGTCAAAACAGCACCTGGACTGAAAATGCAGTTCATATGTTTCTCCATTATCTGTTTGCTGGCATGTAAATTGTTGTGACAGCAGAAAATGAAACTACTCAGCATTAGTAGAACCCGACTAAAGGGAAACGACTCGTAACTGACTTAATATTTTGCAACGACCAGTTATATATCTTGAATACAATAATACGTTGGTAAATAAATTTATTTTAATAGTGCCCGGGGTGCGTTTAAGCCTTTGTATATAGCATTGGTGAATTAGTAATCAGATTTTCTGAATGTTTGTATTTAAATTCCTGTTATAAGTACACCGATTTCTCTTAATCAGTACACATTTACAAATATTTAGGTAATGATTTATAATCATTCATATGTATGCATTATTTAAATTAAACAAAAAAGATGTGTGTGTGTGTGTTTTAAAAAAGGGACAACTTGTAACCTGGCAACACTAACTAGTATGTCCTCACATTTAAAATTGGCACGATTAAAATGTCCACTTGTCAGCCTCGTATAGCCCATCGTCGGGTACCCATGCTCGACTATTCCGTTTTACTACATTCGTTGAGAGTAACGGAATGGATCGGTCGTGGTTGTCCAACGATAAGTATTGCCTAACTTTTCAATTAATGTCAGTGCGTCAAATGCGTAATAACAATAGTCCTTCCTCTCAAAACAGTTTTGGTTCACTAAAGCATTTCAGGTATTTTTGTCAATCCTTTGGAAAATATGCAAATAGGTTCGCATGCCATATATGGACAAAACCCTCTTACAGGACGAATGAAAGGCTTCGAAATTACGAGCCAGTGTCACGTGACTGATCAGCCTGACAGGAAACTGCCCGCAGTGCTTTTTCATCATATATAAACTTCGTAAAGATACAGCCAAGCTTTCATACCAGATTTCTTTTTCGTCTATAACGGTTTTCTGTTAGCAAAAGAAAATAATAATTTCGTGTTATTGGAAAAATAAATAATTTGGATCTATTTGTTTACTGCGGAGTGACTGTCAACTTCCATCCGGTTTAAAGTGGCAGCCATTTTACGTTCGGATTTTACTGACATTAGTAGGACTACATTAAAATGGCACACATGAATAACGCGGCCATGGGTGGGGCACCGCTAAAAGCCCTAAAAGATAAAATGCAGTCTCTAAGAAACGAATTGGAGGAAAGCCGTGATCGTGCAGAAATAGCCGAGAAGAAAGCAGCGGATGAACGATTGGAACGCGAAAAGGTGTTGGCCTATTTACATTTCCGCATTAATCGCATCTGTTATTCCATGCTTTCATATCTATCTTTTTGTATTTTCTCTGCATGACTTTTGCGATCTAGTAAATATATCAAGCATATATAATGTAGCTGTCATTTCTTTCGTACGTTTTTATCTCGATAATTGTATGTTTGTTTGATGGTATTTCCCCTGACGGGACCCCAAATTGTGTACTGGAAGCCGGCTGTCATTTATATTACTGCAATGACCAGTTCAACAAAGCTTTGATATTTTCTCGTAAATTCTATCTCTTAAAGTCACAGAAAAGAATGTGTCATCACGAACATGTTTGTTTGCCAGTATTTCCTTTGATTACACTACAAATTGTTTTACTACCAGAGGCCCATTAAAGGGCAACATCAACAGCAAATGGTTCTCAATATCATTAGGTTATGTGTATTACTCATGCCCCTAACATTTATGAAGGAATTGCATTGATCTTATATTGCATTAATGTTTATACACAATAATGTTGTGGTTATATTATATATGATACCAATGGCTGACATTGCTTTATATTATAGAAGTAATTAATCAAATGAGTTAGACAAAAACAATTAAGTAAGTATAGTGTTGTATGTCTTGTGTGACAGACGAGTTTAAACGTATAGGGATTGAAAATACTCTATAACACATGAAAATATAAGAACTATTACTAACTTTTAAATGTGCTTAGATGTTAACATGAGATAATTTCAACCCTAAATTTACCACTTAGTTTTTAAACTAGCATTCTAAGTTGACCATGAATGTTTAGTCATCTAGTGGTTCTAGACTGGAAATCAAAATCAGTATATATTATGGGCGTGTATGGACATCACTGTTAAATGCTTCACATCTTGTGTTAAATCTAAAGGGTATCATGGTAATTGCTAAGTCTTAGGTCAATGACTGTTCAGTGACTTTGGGGCCATAACCCTGAAGCATTCAAGCTAGGTAAATAAGCCTCACCACCACAAGGGCCTGTGGCCTGTCTACTTTCCATTTCCTGATAAGGGAGCCCAAAAGTATGCTTACTTAGCCCTTGTCATGCTGCATTTTGTAAACAACATATTCTAGACATCTTCATACATCAGCATGTAATATACCTAGATATAGTTCTAGAGACTCAGCAGCAAATAGTGTAAATACTGATTAGTCAACTTCTATCAGGGAGCGGGCAGATCTGGGCCTACACAATTTGCCCAAGCCTTATCAATACACACTTAGTGGGGATAAGCCTTCAGGTTTTAAGCAAACCAATGTTGAATAACAGAGAAAGTAACAGATAAGCCATTTGTTACATATATATGCAATGTATGGATTTTATTTGAAAACCTCTGATATAGCGCAGAACCATTTACAGCTGATGTTCATTTGTGATGTTAGGAAATGCCATGGCAGAATAGGCAGCAGTGTTATTAATTTTTAAGTTTTATTATTTAAGTTCTTTTTCCCTAAATAGCATAGCTTGTTAATCCTGCTATCCAGCTGTTTAGGTTGAGTAAAACTTAAAAAAAATATTGGTATGGTTGAAATTAATCTTGGTCTCAGAGCCATAGATTCAACTGCTAACTATAAAACTGGATAAAATCACTTTTCCACATTAAAATGATACCTATTAGGTGGGTCTGGCATGTGATATAATTTACCCCAAGAAGTGTCCTACAAGCAGAATGTTGTGGGCATTCCTCTGTTACCTGATCTGTTAGTGTCTCGATCTCGCCACACATGAGTAAGCTCCTGTGTGCCGGTGCAGACACTCCCCTTCTGGCGGGTCGTGCCTACCTGCCCATTATACACACTCCTACCTCCATACTGTACAGCTATCTTGTAACACTAAGCCTGCTACATTTGTTCATTCTTACCATTCTGTAAACAACCTGATGTATAGGTTAAAAGATTTGTTTCCAAATACCTAGCAGCAAAGTGTGTATATCCTGATCGGGATTGGAAGCTGACTGATCTAGATGAACAACACTAGTTGCCCAAAGCTGGTCAATTCATACTTAAGGGGGCTTAGGCTTTTCCTCTGTGGATGTGGGGGTGAATGGCTCTTCATTTGATGGTATTCTTTACAACTGTGGTTTTATTACCTTTCATTGAGATTAGAAAACTACACAATATTACACCAATGTGGTGTTATTAATGATATTTCGGGATTAAGTTGTGTATTTTACCACATGTGCATTTGTTAGGTGAATGATTCTTTTGTAATTTTTTCATAGCAATTAATTTTCTAGTTAAACATTTATATAAAAACACTTGTTGTAAATAATTTTTGTGCATTATAGAACTTTCTGACAGTAGAGCAGAAATCATACTTTTGATGCTTTTCCCTCATTATTCATTAACTAATTTCAGCCTCTTTTACTTGGTTATTTACCTAAAATACAACATTACAACAATTTAATTTGCTCAAGACAACAACCTCTTTGTTGACTATTCACAATTCGGTCTCTGTCCTTTGAATGTTGGACTGTTGTTTAGAGTGTAAACAAATTTTCTAAAATGGCCATAAAAATGTAATAAATCAGGTACAATTATGACCAAGTGAATAGTGTTTGACCCTGCTCATAGCCTTTCATTGCTTCATTGTTCTCTCTTCCATGCATAAACTTTCCTCTTCTGGCAAGTAGATCTAATTAAATGTGACACACATAACTCTTAATCTCGTAAGCATCAATTGATCAGACATGGACATTTAGGTTTAGATCCAGATATACCATCTTGCAGCTGTCAAGTCTGTATCTGTACTTTGTGCTTCTACGTCTCGAGCAAGATGCTATGTTTGCATATAATTGTGAACCAAAAGCTTAAGATTTTAAAAAGGTTATTAACTAATGGGGAATTCAGGGGACATGGGTAAATGATTACAAGCTGTCCCGTAATAGTGCACCCAACTGGCTAATGTCATTAAAATGGCCTGTAATAGTTAATTGCTTTAGGGCATACTTACGTACTTACGATATGTGTATAATAATTGTGATCAGATAGGGAATTGGTTTGTGTGATGTGTCCTGCCAGGACCTGTTCATTGTAGTCTGTCAAGGCTAGATGGACCATCCATGTCCTAGGGGTCTGCCCACTGATCTCTATCAGCCCTTATGTCATCGTGCAATAAAGCAAGACACTAGACTTTCATGCTAGTCTCTTTCTAATTTGCTAAAACTTTAGTATTATTTGGTTGTTCTTCATCTGTGTATTTTTATTCAAGTGCTTTTTCTAGCTTCCTGTTTAAACCTTAACAACACCCTAATGGTCAGTATTCTTGCTAAAAGTTTGTGTAATGAAACCCATTTCACAACCTTCAGTACACACAAGGCTGTAATATATAACTTTGGCATCATTTACCCTATTATAATTGCCATCTTTACTTAACATAATTAATTTGCATTACCTTAAAACTCACCTGCCCTGGAATGAATGTAACTGAAGGAGTGACTAGTTTACCCATGATGTCTGTACCACATATCTAGCCAGTTCATAGCTTCTCAGTAATGTGAGGTGGGAAAATGACAAAAATGTGGACTCTGAAAAGAAACACATTCCATTTAATTGATAAAGGAGGATAAGATTGAAGTTGCGATCCCAATATTCATTGGGACAGGATATACATACAAATATTACACAAGGTAGTCTTACAGCTCTGAAACAGTGTAGAAGTAACAGCTCTGGTAATGGAAAACCTTTAATCCACTGCATAGAAGGTGTCTTTTATGAAGCAGTATAACCGATATTGAGCCTGACTTTGTTTTTATTAAGTTTGAGGCATTGAAAATGCTCCATTTTTGCAACAATCCAGATGGGAGAATATTTACCCTTTGCAAATAGTGTGTTTTGGGCTCCGATATTTGTTCCCCAAACCCTAAATTGCTAGTTTTCTTTTGGCATTTGTTACGAAATCTTGGATTGTAATGGTATATTTAAAAATTATGAGTAATAATGCTTTCTTCCTATACCTTACCAGAGTTTACGCCCAGTCCTTATATGCAGTTATATTTTTCTTTGCCTAGATCAGTGTGATATTGTAACACTGTTGTTACTACACAGCAAGGTTAAGTTTACGTCCATTTGTTGACTAGATCATGACCTAGCTATGTGTTTACTACCTTATCTGGGATCTCCAATCAATCTGTCCTGATCAATTTACGTCTTTGCTTTGTCGATACAACAAATTGGGTTCAATTTCAAGCTTCGTGCTTGATTAAACTTTATCATTTTTTTATCAGCTTGTTTCTGAAAACGTCTTTGTTAATTGTAATGTTGGAATTCAGTTGCTGTTGTTTTCTGTTAAGTTTGAATCATAGCTATAGTTTAGCTACAGTTCAGATTATAAGAATATTTTGAAGATTGGGTGCTTGTGCATCTTAATTGCAATAGAGGAATTAAACCACATGAAGTGTGCAAGATCCAAGATTTAATAATTTGAGTGTGGCTCTATTTCCAATATCCTGTAAACCTCTTGAGCCCACTTAATAGCACGAAAAAGGAAAATCACATTCAAATGTTCACTCCATGCAAGTCAAATTTATAATGAACAGGAATTTAACTAGTCCTGTCATGGTTCTTCTTACACTATACTAAATGGTAGATGTTTGTCTATGGTATATAGTCCTAAAGAACAATTGTAATGCGATGTAGAACACTTTATTCTCAAAAATTCCTGGCACGCTTAAAATGCAAGTTTCACTTTTGCAGTATAGAAACGTTTATGTCAGCATTTATATATTGAATAAATGCTGAGTTATAATCATGTTTACACCTGTAATTTATTTTATACACCTGTTATAGCTTTGATTCATAAAACAACTCCCACTCAATAGCTCATGGCTTTAGTTGTAAAATGTGTAGCCAGTCCAAATCTAGACTATAATACATGCTGGGTTGTTTGCTGCAGGTAGTGATATGAGTATAGACCAGGAATGAAGGGTCTAACCCTCATTGTGCTACAGTTTGGTCAAAGCTAATGCTAAAGTATTGCTATTTTGCTTATAATTATATTAGGCATACTTTCATGGAAAGGTTAATATATCTGTTAATAGAGACCAAGCAGAAAATAATGTAGATCCTGATTTGCAGGGATCTGGATCTACAAAGTTTGCATAGACCTTATGATGAGCAGGCTTAAAGAGCTACCATAGTTAGATGGGCATGTTTATTTGATTATTTATGTAATAATGCCACAGTTGTTGGTTGAGAGACTGCTCCACTTTTATCATTAGTTGCTTTTCTCAGCTCTGTTAAATCTACAGTGTATGTCAAAATTGACAGGCTTTGTAATGCTGGAAGTAATCTTGTATGTTTATACTCACCTGAGATTTGCTGCAGGTCTGTATAAGGTAAACTCTGCAAATACTACCTACCATATCAGGTAATTAATTAAATGATAATTAAAGCTGGGTTGTTGGTGGATTGAAATACTTCTGGCTGATATAGTACACCCATGAAAGGCACAGGGACTGATTTAAGTTCCTTTGCAGAAAGTGGGTTGGCATATGTTAAAGGTGGTATCAGACAGTTTGGACCAAAAATATTTTCATTAAACATCTTACTCAACTATCGTTACCTGAACAGATATAGCAAAATGCTGTTTATTCTTGTCCTACACCTGTCTGAAAGTGAACCACAATGCCACGATCATGTATTTCTTATCTGAGCCACACTGCACAATGAGTTATTTTTAAACAAAGAAAACCACTTGACCACTCCTGTTTTGGCTCATCTTCTATGTTTAGCAGGAAAAAACAAATGCTCTTATTTATAGATTTGAAAGGAATGAGTTTTACTTCCCTAACTGAAGCTTCTACAGAAATTATGCATAAATACCCCAAACAGAAGTCAGATATTGTTACATATAATAGAGATAGGCAAACTGTCGGATACCACCTTCAAGGGATGTACATTAGCATGTAACCTTAGTACATAATTTAGGCAGACCTTTAGCTACAGTAAAAAAGTCCTATAACTGTAAGCTTGGGAGTCATCTGTCAACTAAAGCTCAAACACTTCAATGTAGTGCCAGGGTTTTAGGAGAAAATCAGTTGAAATTAAACAAAGAAATAATAGCCCCTTCATCCAGTTTTCCTGATTTATCTGTCATTATGGTGAATGTTAGCCTTCTTGGTTGAGAGACATCTTGTAGGTGTCTTTAGTTGTGGGGTGGGATAGGGGACAGGTTGGCAGACTATTACTGTCAACTCAACTTAGGAATTTCATTACACTGCAAACTATTTGGCAGAAAAAAATATATAAATTAAAACAGATAAAGCAGTGTTGTTTATGCCTCACTGCCTCTAGATGGTGGTGATAAAGGCAATTTAAAGTGAGTGTTTCCACTCCAATGACCTGCTTATTGTTACATCAGTAATATCAGTGTCGATCTTATGTCTGTCACATAACATCAACATAAATGATATAGCCAATAAATTACAAAAAAAATACTTTTCATTATGGCGATAATAATTTCAATTTTTCATACAAAAGAATTGCCAAATCTGTGTCTGTATTATCCCAGCAGTTTTTAATCATGCACCATTAGTAGTCTACCTTATATAATCTTGGGTTTATTGCCCAGACATTTTCTGAGTCCCAAGAAGAGTTGCACAGAAACAGGCTCACTCTCCTATGATAAAACAGAAATCCACACCCTTGTTATAACTTATTTTAATGGGTAAGTAGTAATGTTAAAATTGCTAGAGGTACAAATTGTTTGATGATTGATTGATCCTGCTGTCATACATGTGGCCCTAGATAAATGGTAGTGCAGTTAGATAATTGCATCAGACTCTGGTAAGTTCCACCTGATGATTATACTGTTACTTAAGTATAAAGTCTGTTTTACCTTTATACTGATATTTGTATTTCAATGCGTAACTTATATGACCATATACTAATGAATCGTGTCTTGCTCTGTTTTTCCAGTGTGAAGATGAGATCAAGGGCTTCACTCGCAGAATCCAGCTGTTGGAAGATGAATTGGAGCGCACACAGCAGAAGGCCGATGAAGCTGTCCTTAAGTTGGAAGAGGCCTCCAAGGCTGCAGATGAGAGCGAGAGGTATGGTCTTTATAAGGTTTTTGATAAACAGAGAAAAAACATTCTAGTCTGGAGAGGAATATATGGTTTATGTAAGCATACAGTTAACATGTTAGTTGTGGTTTCTTGATACAGTTTTGGTTATTCAAAAACATAGTAACAGTTTCATGGATATTGTATCTAAGATAACCACTGTGATTGTGTAACTTAATCTGTAAAAGTTTTAAAGTTAACAAGTGTTTAAAATTAGTGTGTTGAACAAGTTATGCATAGATTGATGTTTTACCAATGATTACAAAGGCAAATATTTTCATAGTGTTTTAACCATCGTAATCGTCTTTTTAGATATTTTAAATGTTCTGCTTATATTTTCCCTGAACACTTACCCCTCTGCATGAATACACTTCCCAATTTAAAAACAATTTACATGCAATAACTAGTTCAATGTCTCAAAGATCTCATGAAACATCACTGTGATCAGTCTAACAAGACTTGAACTAATCCTCCCCATAATTTAGCAGAATCAAAGATCTAGGCCATAGTCAAAACTATAAATGTTCATAACCAGGCTGTTTAATAACTCTGTCCCCATATCAATATTTATGGTTTTCCATCAATTGATTTTTGTTCACTCCTGCAAGAGTTTACATTTCCATCAATACTGGCAATGAAACTTTGAAGCGGATAAACTGAATGAAGCTGTTGCTAGGATCTAGTTTATGGTGGTAGATTCCCGTGAAAGGTTGCATCTCCAGTTGCCTGGGCTGATATCAGGCCTACTGAGGGTGGTGATTGGCTAGAACTAGGGAACACTCCGAGAGAGGATTAATCATCGGAAACACTTATTGATTGATCAGCTATTGACTGCTGCCTATCTAGGTCTTGTCAGGTCTATTGTCTGCTGTCAGGATTGAGGGTGGGGTTATGTTATAACAATATCAAAAGCATATTTGAGGGAGAATATAAGGACAAAAACAGTAGCATCTGATGTGTTTCCTAGTCTAAATCTGATGTAATTGGTACTTGTTAAAAATGTTGCATAGAGACACTGCCAATAAGTACCTGCAATATTGGGTTTGGATTAGGAAAAAAAGGAAAATATGTAAAAGATAATACAAAAGTAATCTGTAACCATTTATGTGATTTTAAATAAGTCCATTTGACCTGACATTTACCAGCTAACAGCCTAATTTTTTAATATTAAGCTAAAAATAAAGGTCAACATACCCCCAGGCTTGTCAAACTTATGTGATATAAAAAGTTTTAAAACAAACAAGACCCCCCTAAGGCACATTTGTTCACTCATTCATGTCTGTGATACTTGTTGAGATTTGTACTAAGTTGAAAATTGTAAGCAATCTAGGGGAAACTGAAGAAAAGCTCCCTTTTTCCAGAGTGCATTTAAAAATGCACTACCACTCACAGCCCCAGACACCCAAGAGTTAACATGCAGGCTAGTGGCATAAAGTATAACGACTCCCAACTCTTAACCTGCCTAACGTAAACTGACTTTGCTTGGACAACTGGCAAATAGTCTTGATCCAGATCAATGAGCTGTCTGATTGAGATTGTCACTATTTGCTGTTGAGTTGCTGGCAATACATCCTGTTACCTATGCATGTTGTTAGTAATGGGTTAGAAATAAATACATGTTATTTAATAATAAAGGAAGCAAGTTAAGGGTTAACTTCTCTACATCCTATCACATGCTTGTAGCTGTGCAGAGCTGGGCTACACACCACACATACGATCTGTAAAAGTTTTACTCAGCTGATGACACATTAAGCATAACATGTTAACCCTCCTCTTCACCATGCTGCATACTTTATAAGGTCTTGGTTAAGAGTCTGGATAGGAAGTGAAATATTGCAAAACTTATTGTCTGGCTGTGCAGGACACTTGAGGGATGTCATGCATACTCTAAGTTATGTAGAGACTGTTGTAGTTTAGTGAAGAGAAACTTTTATGATCGGACCTGGTAGGGCAATCGGTAGAGTGCCGGCTCCTGGTACAGGAGGCCCTAATTTCGATCGCAGGCCGCGACATATCAAAGTAGTTAAAAATGGAAGTGGTATGGCTCCTTTGCTAACGCTCAAGCAAATATAAGGGTAGCTGTATGACTTGTTGGCCTGGTGTCGGGATAATGTGACTGGTATGGTAACATGCCAAGTGTTAATGGCATTCTATGCACAGTGTAGGCAGCACTATATCTGCTTCAAGTGGACACCATCTCCAGATAACTGAAATACTGTTGGTGGGATGATAAACCCAATAAACAAACGAACTTTGCAGGCTGTCAGTAACTTTGATATTTTACAAAATTGTACCCTTCATCTATATGGGTGTGGCATTAAGATTGCATTTACATGCAATAATACTCCAGCAGACTATAAGGAAAGAAATCCTATAATGGCTTGGATAATGCAAGGTGCTAAATAAGGAAACATCTAGGATCAAGAACAAGTGGGAGGCTACTTTGCCCATTTTACATCTTGACCAAGTCACATTCCTCAATGTATATTGGGTTGCTAATGTCCAGATTGCTCTGGCTGAGGTCTTACTAGATAACTGGCCATGTAGTTATTGATTGCTGTGGACTAATATCTGACAAAATGAGGCATAACATCAAAACAACATCAATTCAAGCAAGTTGTTATTAACAAGAGGTTCATTTGCTTACTTCAAGTAATATGTTACTGTATGCATTTTCTGACCATAATTGCTGCACTAACCTGGGGGTTGATGGGTTGCATGCTGGACAGCTAGTGCAACTGTTACAAACAGTCCATATATGATGACAGCATTCCATAACAGACATGGCATCACTAGAATATAGATTAAATTCTAATTAAAGTCTGAAAAAAACACATTAGTTTTGGGGGCTAACTCAGCACAATAAATTAACTAAGTCCATTTAGAACTAAATTATATATAGTAAATTTTAAACTAGCCCAAGGCAGAGATATAACAACAAAGCAAACAAGAACAAGTCATGCAAAAGGATAAGATCGGTTCTTAGCTAGACATCAAGTGTTGTGGGCTGGACATCTACTGTCCATTTGTTGCTAATTGCAAGTCATGTATCATGAGATGGACAGATGAGTGAGATGACAGCCACCTGTCATACAGCCATGCTTGACCAAGTGTCACATCATCTTCTGCATGCTTAATTGATATATTCATACACCATGAATGATCATCATCACCCAAGGGCCATACTGCTTTGAGGCATATACAGATAATGGTGGATGGTTACTAAAACCTTCAGGTGTAAATGCCTTACATATAATGACCCAGTGTCATAATAAAATATACAATGCTAATGTAGTGTAATAACAATGTATTAAAAGCAATTTTCCAGGAGTTTGTAGCTCTACAATAATATTTATCTCACTCTTATTAAAATACACAATGTCAAAAGAAAATGTCAGTAAACTGCTAATATATTTATAATAGCATTGTATGTAATAGCACTCTTCAAGTAGTAAGGTCACAAAGGCATAGTTGAACTTAGTAAGACCGACTAAACAAATATGCTTGTATATGTTACAGTATGTCTACTTTAATCTTTCAGTTGAATTCATTTGGTGTTTATCTTTCTGGCATATCTTATTCAGACGAGTATGTTTTTACAAGACGAGAGAAAAAGTTTTCTTCAGCTGGCTGTGTACATAAGGAGTGTTGTTGCATGTTTGTATAGGACATGGGGGGACCTTTCATAGATGTGCAGCTTACATTGCAGACCTAGTCAGCTTTCATGAGCTACAATTCAGTCAGTTTAAACCAATAAACTATATATACCAAGGGTCCCAGCATTGAGATTTTTCTCTATCCAAGCTTTATCGAATGTTGTAACACGATGCATTATTCTATATACATGAGATCTTTTTAAAATTAAATTAGAAGCAAATGTATTGGAGGAAGAAAATGCATGTGAACTTGAATTAAGTTTATTTATATATATGGCATTGTTTCCTTGTCGAAAGTTCAAAGTATAAAGTAATTGTTCAATGTCACATGTTTCACACAATGCTATTGTTGGTTTCATTGAGATTCAAGTGGTTTATTTATTATACATTTAAGAAATTTACTTGCCCATATAATTTCTGGTACAAAAACTATTTAAATAGAAACTGGCTAATAGGTATGCTTTATGAAGTTCAAGCAACAGCCACTTCCCTTCAAATGTTCATTTGGTCTTTATTGTTCTTAAACCTAGTCATGCTGCATACATTAATTAGCCATACTACATCCTCACCATTAGCTTATAACAAGATTAAACTATGGCTGCCAACTATTAATGAGTGCAGATCTCGATCAGAAAGATTCCAGTGGGAGCAGGCTGCTCTAGATCTGCACTATTTGCCTAGGCGTACTTAGCAGGTTAAGAGAGAAAGATATTTACTGTGTAGGTTTGACAAAGGTAAATATATTGCATTGCACTGATTTGTCTGGAGAAACCTGGTTATAAAATGGCCATTACAACCCTGTGAATTGTTTAAATTTATGCACTAGTGTTTTGGAACATACAAAGAAACATTCTTTATCAAAGATTTTTAGAGAACCTTTAACATGTTTACATGGCACAGAATTGTAAATAAGTTTTAAATTATTAAAGATCTTGATAAAAAAAAGTTTTTTTTTGTTTATAGTTTAAAGTAGCTGTGATATTGTACTATGATTAAACAATAACAAAAAATGTCAGTGTAGTAAATGTCGTTATATGCAATTACAACAAAGAATTACATATAATATTTTTGTTTCATTGAAAAAATTATAAATGGATCTGTTCACACAATTTTTATGCCTTTATATTTTCTGTCTTTAATTTTGTTACTTTCTGCAATTAAAGCATTTTTGTGTTATGAAAATTTGTACACAGTCAGACACATAGCACTTCCTTGCCATGTAAGTTTCAATCTTACCTCCCTGCATGGTTTGTACATCCCTTGTTTCATTTTGTACAGAGCACGTCGTGGACTTGAGAACAAAATGTTCCTGGATGATGGAAGGATGGATAAATTAGAGCAGCAACTTAAACATACCGAACAAATTGCCAGTGAGGCTGAAACCAAATATGAAGAGGTAGTGTATAGTATACACTGGTGCAGGGCTGTGTAGAGTACCTTTGGTGTATTGTGTGTTAAACAGGTTGGATATGTAAATGGGGCCCTTTTTATTGCTTTGTGGCATATAGTTCAGGCCTTTAAGGCTTTGCTGCCAAGTTGTCTCAAATTTGCCTTTTCAAGATGCCATGCTTTTTCCTTATCATTGATGACTGAATGACTATTTATTAAGTTTTCCTGAATTTAAGTAATAAGGGAAATTTATTGAAATTATTTCTTGTTTATTGTTACAAAAGATCTGATATTTTGAAAACGAGAATCTAAAGAAGGCTCCATTTACATAGACATTTCTGAATATGTATTTAATTTCAGAATTAATAACAGATTGTTTACAGCTGATGCAACCCAATGTCTTCAACTGCAAGCACACATAATGAACACCTTCTAGGTGTGGTTTATATCTTGTACAAGTCAAAGACTTGCGTTTAAATGTAACTGTCTATTTTTCCCTCAGAGGACGAAAGGTGCTCGAGAGCAGAAGCATTGCCGATGACGACAGAATCGACAAGTTGGAGAAGGATGTGAAGGATTCCAAATACCTTGCTGAAGAGGCTGACCGCAAATACGATGAGGTGACAGCACAATTCCTGCAGCATGCACCATGCATTGCTCTGAGAAACTTGTGTGCTGCCCCATATATATATGATTGTTGTCTTGATTTGCGACCCCATGATTGACCATGATTGACCATTTCTAACAACTGCAGCATTCTTTTTCTTATATCTCCAGGCATTGAAGAAATACATTAGACACACATTTTAAATAAAGGTCAAAATTATGGGAATAGTTCATGCCTTTATTATTTCTACTAGTATATCCCATAATTCTCAGACAAAGCCATGTTGTTGGTACTCATTTGATTCAATGAGAAATATCGAACATGTACCAACAAATGGAGAAATTCTCAAAGGAATGTAAAATGAGAATAAGACCGCTCTTTATTATAGAGCTTATACAAATTGGTAGAATTTAATGTCATTATGGTTTAAAAGTAGTAAGTTTCCAATGCCATGGGGTTATAAGTTGAAGCCAGTAAGAAGACCATGGAAGTTCGCTAACATTCCCACTGAACGACAATTTTGTCACTTTTTAATGTTTTGCATCTGTTGAGAAAACCCTACATTTTATATGCCACAAAAGTTATGACATATTTCATATAAAATATCTGATTTTTTGACAGTGTAGATAGTATCAATTAAATTGAAACATAGCTGAAAAGTTAGCAGTTGCCTGTTTTACAAAAATGGCTAATTTCATCAGGATTTGATCCTCTGTTTTGATTGATTCTAGTGGTATATGATATGTTCGGGGATTCAATTTGTATGTTTGGATGACCTTTCTCTTTCTCACATGTTCTTGTTTATCCAAGTGTATACATTTGCTGAAATCATTTCACTGTTTTATTTAAAGATCACATCAATAATAAAAGTCATATATATCTAGATTAAGTAAAACGTACAAGTTTTATACATCACTGATTTATTGTGAACATCTTAATTTTTTCTTACTCATACTTTACTGCACCTGGTTGTTATGGAAACTAGTGGTGAATTGAGAGGTCATCCTTAATATGATAAATTGCATGAAATACATCATCATTTCACCATATGCATGATTTGAACATTTCTAAATTTATTTGGCTAAGAAGCTGTCAGTTGAAAATTTTATCTTAAGTTAAAAGACTTTAATTTTGAAGATTTTAAAAATATAGATACAAATTTGGCGTCATGTTGTCTGAACATAATTTCAACCTTCAGGTTAAAACATATTTAGTCATTAGCATTAGAATAGAATTAAGTCTGGATAATAGTAAGAGTGTTTGATGGATTAAATATAAACACTGTTTATTGCATCACTTTTGTACAGAATGTGTTCCCATTACAGCAAAGTGCTGAAAATGTTGGTAAAAATGGTTCTTTAGATAAAGAGTCAAGGTTTTGTAGCATATCCTCCATTTCCATTAGAGGTTGTCTTATGGCTATTTCATGTTCATAAA
This sequence comes from Sinonovacula constricta, assembly GCA_007844125.1. Classification (NCBI taxonomy): domain Eukaryota; kingdom Metazoa; phylum Mollusca; class Bivalvia; order Cardiida; family Solecurtidae; genus Sinonovacula; species Sinonovacula constricta. Next base: position 49,950,284 of record CM017559.1, on the reverse strand, counting down.
CAGAAATTCTGTGGCAAGTTAGGAAATAGAACAAGTTTTTTTATAAGTCCATCAAGCATATATTAGATGGTTATGTTCGGTTAGTTGCATTTTGTTTACTTTAAAAGATTGCAGATGACTTAGAAACTGCTTGCCTCCCTGCTTTGCTACTGTTTTATCTTAAAAATGGCAAATTGTAAAATCCAATATTATTTTATATTGAAACTAGATTTCTTTCTAAAACTTTCTTTACATGTTACCTGAAACTTATTAAGTAAAATCAGAGATCTCTTTTCTAAGTCATTCAATCTTTTTGTTGTTTCTTACTAATAATTCGCTGAAATTAAAAATGATATGTATGTATATTTATAATATTTTAGTTGTTAAGATCAATACCACATGTTTTAAGTCTGAGAATGCCTTCTATAGTTATAGATGTATATATGTTCATATTTGACTGGCTTGTTGCTATGAAATTAATAATGCATTCAAATGACCTTCAGTGCTGTAGAAGTATTCTCAGCTTTAACAAGTCAGCAAGCATTTAACTGCATGTTCTAGTGTGTTACTTTGTGTGATAGCAGGCATCTTGAAGCCATGAAAACCTCAAGTTAACATACATATAAAATCAGCAATCAAATCTTACTTTAAAGAGCTAACCCTTACTGCACTGTAAATTAAGTCATAAGTAAACAATTTTATGTTACTATACAAGCTTTATCTTATAGTTTTGCAGGCAAGTTTTATTCATATAGGTTATTAAATGTTGGATTTTATTTTCAAGAAAAATATTTTAATACCCCATTTGCCTGTTGATTGACCTCAAGGCATGAAAAAAGTTGTTGCATGTGTACCTGTTAAAATTTTAAAAGTTAAAAAAAAGAGCAATGAAATACAAGCATAAAATTGTATTGGCTTGTTTCTGAGAAGGCATGGTCTGTTTTCCCCACGTGTGTTGCATGGTCAGTAACTAACCGACTGGACACAAATAGCGCTTCAGATAAGAGGAATAAATCTGATTTGTCACAGCCTTATATCCCATATTTCTTAACCAAACTATACAGTGTTGGTACTCATTTATACTATCTCTTTGAGACAATTCCAATGGTACCAGCAATATAAGGCTTGGTGAGGGAAGAAAGGCTCTATCCTGACAAATAAAAATACTTTCTCTTATCTGAAGCACTGAGCAAAACGTGGCTAACTGACCGTCTTCTCTTCTTAGGCCGCCCGTAAGCTTGCTATCACTGAAGTCGATCTTGAACGTGCCGAGACACGCTTGGAAGCCGCTGAATCGTATGTATCTACTTCAATTTGTTACCATGTCATGTTCTACACTGGGCAGTCCATCAAATCTCAGATGTTGTCAGCATAATTGCAATTCTTTTTTAAGAAATAAACATCTGAATGACTTAATAGAATATTATGGAGATAAAGAACCTTTAAGCATCTCATTTGATGGAGATAAAAATTTCCTTGTCTTACCTCAATAGGGTCACTATTGGTTAAGTGGATATGACAATGGGTTGGGTGTTCTTTGGGGGAGCACAGACAGCATGACATACCTTCTAAGTTATTGCTGGATCTTGAGGAAAGTTATCGGAGACCTGCTGAATGACTTCAGGAAACGGAGCCAGAAGTGGTCTAAGTACTTCCTTCCCGCATTCATGTTTATATCTCAGGGGACATGTGGCTGAGGGCTAATACTTCACATGAAATGATCAGTTATAATGTATATCTCTTGATAGTTGGTGAACACAGGTTACTTCTTTATCTCATCTTACAAGAGTGTATGGGTATTTTCATTTTACTCATCAATGTCTAGAATATTTCCCACATATATACCTGAAAATGGCTCAATCAGCATCATTTTTATATAACTAAAATGCACATATGCACTGGGGTAATTGTACATAAGTTATGTAAATTATCTTCTCATTATGCTGATTACAACTGCTTTTTGACCAAACCTGCCTTTAATATCTTGTATAATATATTTTATTTAAGTAAGACACATGTGAAGTACAGAAAAATGACTAGCATTTGTAAGCTGTTGATGCCCTAATATAAGAGCCTTCTCTACAGCTTATCATTGGTTGTCATTTTTTAGATTACTTCATTGTTATAAAAATGCATAATGTATATTTAAACATGAAAATGTTTTGACTTTCCTGCTAACAGACAGCACGCAAGTTAATCGTGGTGGAAGCCAACTTAGACAGGGCAGAAGATCAAGCGATTGAATACCAGAAGTATGTAGTTGCTAGGAAACACATTTTTCATGTTTCTGGTGTAGTGCTTCAATGGTAATGGTGTTCTTAGCAACCAATCTCTGTAACTCCCAGTGCTTCAGTCAGTATTCCTCAAAATGTAGCAAAAAGACTCTTGAATCATCATAATTTAAAAAAGTCAGGTAAAGGGGGGGGGGGGGAATAATAGCAAAGGACAGCATGACTTGCTCAAACTTGCTTAAGCTTTAGAATGAATCTGTGATTTGTTCTTTTCTGAGAATGTAAGAACTGCTTCATGTATAATACTATTGAAAATTACCAACTTTTAATATCTGGGTCCATGTTTTGTAAGTGTTACAATGTAACAAAAACAAGTGTTCTTTATGCTACATATTGTGATGCTACACTGATCTTTTTTCATATAACCAGTCTTTATGCAAGTTTCTTAAGTATACCAGCTAGAAACAGAACTGAATGGGTGAATGTTTTAATATTACACCCAAAGAACATTTGTTAATTGACTCTTAAGTTTCTGATGTGGTTTGCAATACAGTCATTTTTTCTATCATATCATTACAATATATATGCTTGATCACATTTCTTTATATCTGATGCAAGTATTTTCTTTTCTCTAGAAATGAAATCTAAGCATCACTGTAATTAACCATTAATGGTGAAGGTGGTTTCTATGGTAATTGACAGTTCAATTTTTATTTAGTTTCTATGGTTATACAAACACTCTGGTTATACAGGATTTATATTTTTGAAGTAGCAACAAACTTGTTTTGCACCTACTAGTGTTGAATTCATTTCTACCAAAGTTTCTGTATGGGTTTGTTCACAATTTAAAGCATTGTTCAATTTGTTAAAAGCATACTGCATTAAATAAAGTGAAAAGAACCTATCTTATGACTCATTTGCCTTTTGATAAGGTTTCTTTTTTCACTGGGCACATCTTAAATTGATTAACAGTATAGCCAGAGTAATTGTATATTTTCTGATGACAGTTGTGTATTTTTCCAAGTCTATTTCAGGCATTATACCACTTCTTGTATTGTTCATATATTCTCTATCGCTGTTGATGCATGCAGTCAGTTTATGTTAGCGCTTTTATATCAGATATCCCTCTCACTGCTAGTTCTCTGTCCTTACCTCCCTTCACCTTAGTCTGTACAGTCATACCTGGATATATAAATGTTACTGGGATGCACATACTGACAAATATGCATATAAGGAAAGAAAGGCTAGACTGGTGCATGTATGAGCTAGTTTTACTCGTACTAAAATAAATTTACAAGACACATTATCTATTATGCAATATTTGAATATATAAATGGTTCAATCTGAGCATTGCAAACTTCATCAAACATGTGGTCTTCATAAAAAAACACAATTAAATTTCATTCAGAATCTGAACAGTTTTATATATGATATGTAACTGAAAATTATTATTTGAGTTCTTAATTGTCAAAATTGCCATTTAAGAAAGCTTTCAATTTTAATAGAAAAATAAATTTATTGCTTTTACTTATAAAAGATGAAAGTTTGCCACGTAAAAATGTCAATTTATCACCCTGTTGTAAAATTACACCTTAAGCATGATTATGTAGAATGCACCTACAGTAACCCACTGACGCATTTGATTGCTGAAGAGTGCAATTTGATACTTGTTCAGGCACGCAGTAAATTGTAAAAATGTGCTCTGTTTGGGCAGTATTAAATCATTTATCACTCAGGAATACTCAGCCTAAAATCCCTTAACATTCCTGTATAAGGGGCTAGGATGGGATACTTGTTGAAGGAACACACACCCTTTGTGATGTGGAATGTAAAGAAGCTGGGGATTGACCGCTGCAATCTATATGTATGTCATGCATAACATGCTGAAAAAGTATCTTGATGAACAACAGGAAATGACTGTACAGTACCACAGTGTTCAAAAACCATTTTCTCAAACATCAACCTATAAGTTTAAAGTTTGATACTTAAAATGTTTAATTAAATGCAATAAATTTTTTTGTTTTAAAGATATATTTAATCAGTTCTTTGATATCGCAAAAAAAGATTGTTTAAATATTTATATCTATGTTAAGTCTCTCATATGGTTTTTGAACTCACCATCATGTCCCTCTCTTTTTCCATTTTTACTGTTACAGGTTTGCAGTTGACAAGGAAAACTGTTGCTTTTTGGTAGCATATTGAAATTTAGGTTTAAATTGTTTTATAGAATATTTAAATGATTTTGTAATATAAGTAAAGTTGCCAAAGTTTGTTTTCCTTGTCCGTTAAATGAGTGTTTCTTTAACCTATTAACAAAGCATGGAGTTGTAGTTTACTTACACTTCCACTCACCATCTTAATTTAATAAAAACAAAGCAAAAAAAAGATATTAAAATTGTACATAATTTCAAATATTTGTGAGAAAACATTGCTTAAAATGTTACAAGTCAAAATACATAGCATTTGAGTACTTATTTAAAATACACAAAAAATACTAGTAATTAGCTATTCTAAAATCATTGTCATTCATTAGTAACATCTAAAAAAGAAAATTCAACATTTTAACTAAATTACTAAATGCATTAAAGTTTGCCTGTTGCATGTATGTTATTGTGAGTTGCCCCGGTTTTCAGAAAAATCCAACAATTGGAGTCCGAGTCATACACATTAGGTGCCCAGGCAAGGAGCTGGGAATCTGAATCGTCCAAGGTAGGTCACCCCACCCACCCCTCTAACACAGGCAAACTAGTCTGCTAAATTTTGGGTCAGTAAAGTAGACTGGTTCTGATGATCGTAGTTCCATCCTGCTTTTTTACCTTCCATTCTTGCTTCAGTGACACTCTGAGAGACTTTTAGGAAGTCCTGCATGAAATGTGACAGAGTGTCCCTGAACAGTCTAGCATGCATGATCATGAAATAACTGAAGCTAAATGAAATCATCAGCAAAATATTTTTAATGCTGACACTTTGAATGAAAAGCTCATTCAGCTTCAAAAACATCATCATCACGCATGCTTTGTGTGTACTGTTATCCAAACTGCAAGTCCCTACCATTTATCCTCAGTGCTCATGCTTCTAAATGTTTGGCCCCACCCAAGCTCACAACAACCTTCATGCAAAGACAGCAAAGATCATCTCATCAAAAGATTCTTCCAGAGGAAACAACCATCATGAATGTTCGTCCTGGAATGTGTTAGCAAAGCATGTCATTGACGATAATAAGCATGGCCTGTGGTTGCATCAATGTGTGTACCTGGTTCTCAACTAGCTAGCAAGAAGTGGCATTCCAGTAGTGCTGAATGACGCCCAGTCCATCGACTGAGATCATATCTTCTAACACCCATCAGTGCAGCTGTTGCAGCGGCCCACCTCAGTGATGGTTCTCGTTCACTTGAAGACTGACAGCGTTTCTTACTTTTCAGCAAAATTACTGAACTCAGCGAGGAGCTGCAGGTCGTTGGTAATAACTGTAAGGCTCTTCAGAACGCCGTTGACCAGGTAAGATACCATCTCCTTGTTAGGGACTTGCAGTTAACACTGAATGTTTGTAGGGCTAACCGTGACGTTTGCATTGCAGGAAGATTCTCGAGCTGGATGAAGAGCTTAAAGTGGTTGGCAACAGTTTGAAATCACTAGAAAATAGTGAGGCAGAGGTAAACGTGGATCTACGACCAACACCACTGCATCTCCTTATTTTTCACTGGCATGGTGTTTTCTAGTCTTCGTCAACAAAAGTCCAGTCAGCAAGCAAAACCAAGAGCCATGCTGCTTGCATATTGACCAATGTCTTGAAAACATGCATGCTGATATGTCCATGTTTGTCAAAAGTCTCTCTTGTTGTTACAGTTATACTCGTAAAGATGTGGGCCTTGTCTTTATCCAAATGATAAAAAAGGGGATTTTTCTTTTTAACAGTTTCAGTATTGTATGTTGTTTCAGTGTCACAATTGTGACTGTTGTGATAACGCTGTTGGTCAAGGTTTTCAAAACCATATTTTTAGGCTTCGTATTTGCAAAGTATTGAGTTAGCTTGTGCCTTACTGTACATCAAGATACCAAAAATACAAATACATTCTAACCAAATAAAAGCACTATTTTATATTCCTCCTGGTATATGCGATGACATTGCTGTACTAGTACGAAATGACAAGAATTACCAGTATTCAAAAGTCAAGAACATTTAAAGAAGAAAGGAACATACGAAAAATAGTTGTATCAAATGAGTCCTTGACCTCCAGCCAGTGGACTAAATGGTCCCCAATTCTCTACAGGTTTAGATGTTGCTGCTGTCACGGCCTCTGTGTCCATGTGCTCATCATACCAACATACCTCTCCATACATAACTTACTCTGGTTCTTCTCAGGCTATACTTCTAGCAATGAATGGGTTTTGCCAAAACTTCTTTGGTTTTGCCTAAAGACCATTCTTAACATCCAGTAGAACTACCACTTCATATAAATCATACAGTCATGAACAAAATAAGAAGACTTTTTTTAATCAAATCCCTCAAGATCTTTTTTTTTTAAATTGAGTGTCCTTGAACATGACTAGGGAGTTGCTGATAAAACTTCCTGAAGAACACTTAAGGAGTCTGAAGTGCTTTTTGAATCTTTCTTCAGCCTTCTATTTTACTAATATCTATTATATATACAGCATGACTGTATTTTCTGTGCTTTCCACAAGACAATCATAGACACCATAGAGTCCCGTTCACATCAATGACTTCAAAATGAAAAAGAGAGGATTATGTTTGTATGCTTTTTGTAATTGTATCTTGTCTTTTATTTTGCAGGTAAACGTTTATTTCTATGCACATTTATTAACTTTTTAGCAGCTTAGAGTAAAGGCTGAGTCTTTTATTTCAGTTTTTACTTTAATTGTAATAAGTACTTCCCCAAACTGCACATGGTTGTCAAAAATTTACAAAATGACATTATTGAATCTAAATGACCACCCAACACATGTTGAAACTCCTTACTTGCTTTACATGAATTGTTCAAAATTTGAACAGATCTAAACTTGAGCTTTGTTCATATCTAACTACATGTATATTCAGTAAGTAAGAATGATTTGCAGATCTAAAAAAGAACTATCTGCAGACCTAAATCAGATTCTGAGTGGTCATAGATGTCAACAAAATGACCCCTTTATACCATGTGCTGTAGGCTGTAATACGTTTATTGCTAATTCTGTAGCTGTCACAATAGGCATTTGTCGCGCACTGCATGCTTGCCTGCGTAATTTTATTTTTTCTAACATCAGTGATATTAAATAATTTTTTTTTTTTTTTTTACTTACTTCACAAGGAAATAAGCCTAGCAAAAATTGAACATCACTGTCAGCTCTTCTGATTGTAAATGCAGCATTTCTATCCATTTGGCAAAACCCCAATATCTTCCGAAAATGTCCATAAATGGTTTTGTTGAAAAGTATTTCAGTTTAATCATTTAATTAATAAAGGCTTACCAATGCAATAATAATTTCCTTATTCATTAGTTTGGATGCACATAATT
>CM017559.1:49933332-49942461 GCA_007844125.1 Sinonovacula constricta | reverse complement strand
CTATATCTCTCTCTCTCTCTCTCTCTCTCTCTCTTCGTAGGTTATCGAATTTCGCGGGTTACCGACGCGCTGACATGTGACGAGATGATTTCTTTTGGCATTTTTCGACATGGACCCGTTTAGAGTATGCACATAGACATGAGCTCTGCTTTCATTGCGATATTAATTAATTTATTGAAATTAGACGTCGCCCTACATTTGTAACCAATCAGAAACTATAAAATTCAAATTCCTCAGCGATTTATTTCAATAGAACACCTTTCTATTTCTATATTCTATTTTACAATGAACAAAATAGATCGATCTATTTTACTAAATGGTTTTATTTTTAACTGCGCATGTGCAACAAACCACGTATTCTGGCTTGACTCCTCCCTTGTGACGACAAGTTTGAACACGTCAAGACGATTGACAGTTTGATGGACATTGTTTATGGGGTGGATTACATGTCATTTTGGTAAAACAGGTAGAAGCGATGCGGGGACTTCTAATTCGGATAGAATCTATTAAGAATTAAGACGTTTCCATAGAAAATAGAAGCCTATAGAAACGTCTTAAGAGACTCTAGCCTATACTTAATGCTTCATTGGTGAGCGAATCAGGGCACTGTTATTGAATGACGTAGGCTAGTATTCACATGACGTGTCATTGCAAGGCGCTGTTTTAAGCTTACAAGGTAGATGGATATCTCGGGTTAACTTTTAGCATTATATTACGATTTTGATCTCATTACATAACACAATATGCTGTTTAAGACCACATTTTTACATATAAACACGTTATTAGTGTTTTTAGGTATTTACTCATAATTTTAAGTTCTTCAGCCCTGTCGCTTTATAATTGATACATAGTCGAACAGATAGCTAGCTATTCTGGTCATCAGTACGTTACTACGTGTATCTGTTTCGCAAACATTAGCCGTGATGAACGAAGAAATACAGCAATTGTTGTGTAGGACCCGTTTACCCCCTGTTCAGATTTTTGTGATGATTAATTGGATATTATGCAAAATAAATACACTATGCTTTTACATTGAAAGGTAACTTAATGAAAAAGATATTTTCGTCAAACTTTTATTTGCTGTCACTTTAATCCACTTTAAGTATCGTATCGGGCAAGAACCGGGCCTGGTAGAGCAATTGGTAGTACATCGTCTCCAGGTACGGGAACCCCAGGGTTCAAACCCGAGCCCGACCTAGCGAAATGGTAGTGGTATAGCTCCCTTGATAACGGTTAAGCAATATTATTATACAATAGTTAAACGACTGGTCGGCATGATTCAGTGGAAGTGTTATCATGTCAGATTTTCACTTTATGCTATAGACAGTGCAGGCAAGCACTTTACCTGCTTGCGGTGGAAACTGTCTCCAGATAACTATAAAATTGATGATGAGAATATCAAACAGAGCACATCATGAACATTAAACAATAAACAATGTCCATGTACTGAGATCAGCAGACAACCTACCAGGCGCGTTTCTGCCATTGCGCACTTTACGCACGTGCGTAACTTCCGTTCAAAAAATCGAAAATCTGAAAGTACCAAAAACACTATGAAAGTCGATGCCTACACCGGGTTAGGAATGATATATCTTATTTCCGTAGTTTCTATGATATAAAATCTTATTACCACACCATTAAAGTTGAAAAGGTTTTAAAATGATTAAACTTACACACGTCAGGATTTTAGTCGTTCATATTTTTCCTCGCATGTCCGCATTTTACCTGTTATTTATTAGAAAAGAACCGAATATAATCAAAAGTATTACTACAAAGGTTATTTCTCTTGTAATTGTGCGTAACTTCAAAAACGAGACAGACACGCGCCTGCAACCTACATTGCGAAATAGGCTATTACAAATGACGCTATCCCTTAGAGACAATACAATGATAATATTAGGTGTCTTTGTTGCACCGGCTTGTGACACGAAAAGAAAGTACAACAACTTGGGAATAATAAGACATGTTTAGGTTAATATGTAGCGCATTGTCCCATTTAAAATACCTCCACTATCGCACAATGGCTGCCCACGCTTGTAAGGGAAAGTCAACGCGTGATCTTAAATGGGATCATAAATGACTGGTATTTCGTGTTTGTTATGAACCCGGTATCTTCATTATTGTCAGTACAACATTTTGACTGAAAAAGAAACATGACTGAGTCTAAAATAAGGGCGCGTGACATTGCCGTTAAGAACGTCGTAGTAGACTTCGATGTTTTCACCACTACGATATCAACAAGCACCACCAACTATCACTTTTTAAGATAACACAACGAAACAATCGCTGACGTGTTTTCAAGACTTTACTTTTGATTATTTGCATATCTTTTGACGAGTAATATGTGGACAATCTTATACAAGGTGAATACTATATAAAAAGTTTCCATATAAAGCACATATTTTGGTAACAATCAAACTATGCGAACTAGTATTACAAAACATGGGTAGAAATAGTAATCGTTATGAAGCATAAAAGGTGGTCAATTTACGGGAACCCACGAGACTACGGTCCAGCGCCTATACAAAACACGGGCATCCATGTCGTTGAAAACAATTTTTCAACGGCTAATATATAAGACCATTAGCCACGATTAATTCAAATTAGACTGCCTTCAATGTGATATATTAGTTTTAGATAATATTTTTAATCTCTATATCCTGTCTTTTATTTTTATTCATGAAAATATATTGAATTTATTATAATTCATATATGATAATAATGTATTTATGTAAATAACTTAAATTTATGTCAATCGCCATTAATGAGACCAAATCAGGACTTCCAAAACCAACCAAAGTACCTGTGTATTTACTGAACCGTTCAGTTTGTTTTTACCATTGTTGTGTTATTAAATTAACTTATATCGCTTGTGGTAATTTTCGCTGCAACTTCGGTCCTCTCCATATACGTTAAAAAAGAACATCGAAAGGTAATAGTTGTACAATGTGTTGATACATCGGGATCCTGGTAGGTAGAACCTTTGTTCTGAAATTATCACTTGCTAAAACACATAATTGGTAGATGACTAGTTCCATCGGCTGTGGTATATGGGTGATTGTGGTATCAGGCCACGTGTTCACTTCAGCGAATGCTGTACTTTATCTGCTTTGTTAGAAGGCGACAAAACGATCACACAAACATAAACAACTAGCCACAACAAAGTTTATATCTCTAATAAACAGTTTATAACTCCTCGCCTTTCTTGTTTGCCTTGCTAATGTCTTGTGGCTGTTCGTCCAAGGGTGAAATTAGATGGTGTCTCTATGTAGTCGTGCTATACAAGTATGATTTACACCGCACTGTAGATTCATTAGTCTGATTTTAATTGCGCTCTAGTTTCTCTAGCCTGATTTACACTGCACTCTCCAGTCATTAGTCTGATTCTAATTGCACACTAGTTTTTTTACTCTGATTAACACTGCACTATAGCTTCTTTAGTCTGATTTTGATTGCACTTTAGTCTCGTTAGCACAACTGACTGTGCACTCTAGATTTATCAGTCTGATTTTAATTGCACTCTAGTTTCTCTACCTTGATTTAAACTGCACTCTAGATTTATCAATCTGATTTTGATTGCACTTAAGTTTCTTTAGCCTGATTTACATTGCACTCTATCTTCAGTAATCTGATTGTAATTGCTCTCTAGTTACTCTAGCCTGATTTACACTCTACCCTTTCTTCATAAATCTGATTTTGATAACATTCTATAGTTTCTTTAGCCTGATTTGCACTGCACTCTAGATTTATCAGTCTGATTTTGATTGCACTCTAGTATCTCTAGCCTGATTCACACTGCACTATAGATTCTTCAGTCTGATTTGGATTGCACTCTAGTATCTCTAGCCTGATTTACAAGGCACTATAGATTAATTATCTTGATTTTGACTGTACTCTACTTTCGCTAGAATAACTAAGACTATAACCTAACTTCACTAGATGGATTGAGAATGCATACTAGTTTCGCTAGCATGATTAAGACTATTCCTTTTTCGCTAGTCTGATTTAGATGTAGTCTAGTCTTATCAGCCTTTTTTAGTGTTGGTATAGTATTTAAGACTGCACTATTGTTTGTGTACTGCTTAAGACTGAATACATACGGTTAGCCTGACTTCGATTGATCTATTGATTAGACTGTTATCGGGAAAATTTTCATCCTTTCCTTCCTATAGGAAATGGGTCTAATCGATGTTAAAATTACGCATTCTAATTTACAACTAAACCAACCAACTTATGTTAACAAACTCTGTACTTTCTGGATTTTGATGAAAATGACATTTCCACAAACTTGAATACATTGTTTAGCTTACCGTTGAACCACTCTATATGGTTTTAGATTTCATTTGATTTCAAAAACTATTAAAATATTAAATATAAAATATCCCCGGACACAAGAAAAAAAAGTATCAGCATAGAAAACGCAAGTTCAATAGTTCTTCTTCCAGTTGATTAGTACACCCGGGTTACTGTCTCAGAGGCAATATACTGTGTTTATATAAAAATACTATTTAATTTATTCAAAATAAAAGAAAGAGAATAAAAAAAAACTTAATTTACTTGACCGGAACCCTAACCCCTTCCCCTAAAAATACCGACTATTTACGAACATGTGTAAATTGTGTATTGAGTACTAGTCACGGTTCTTGGCGTTTGAACAGAATAGAATTGGGATCATCCGGTACACAATATATGTTAGCTATCGACTACATTCACAATTATCAATAAATAGTGCTAAAGTCTTTGCAGTCTATTGTGCAGATCCTGATTAGACAGATTGTATCGGGAACTCACCGAGCGGGATCTAAACTATTTACATAAGCCTGTTCATTTCTTGTTTAGTACGCCTAGGCCATTTGTAGCTGAATGCTAACGTTGCGTCATTGCTTGCCGGCTCTATAATCCTATTGAAAGCACAATGGTTATTTTCCTCGCGACGCATTGCTCTAAAGCACCATTAAAACATTGCCCGTCATGCGTTAGTATTGGTTGTATAATATTATCTGAAGATATATATCTTATTAAGGTGTCTTGTTGGGGCTGTAAAGGTGAATAAAGAAATTACGCGTAGTGGTAAAATACAAAATCTGTACAAAGTTTTAGAATTATTTTTCGTAGCGTAAATCAATTGTATGTTACTATAAAAATAAAATAGCACAAAGAAAAACATTGTATTTTTGCAGCAGATGTAGTTGGTAGGAATATACTGTGGAATGATTGACAAAGGTGTGCATGTTACAAGACTTGTCCATGAGAACGTTTTATGGGAAAAGTGTAATTGCAGATACAAGTTTATATAAAATGCAATGTGTGATAATTATATATGTGACGATATTGATTGGAGTAAAAGGTAAGTGGCAATATTATTAATATAATTCTTGTTAATGGTTTAATATACACACATTCTAATTCAAAGTTACATATATTTTACATTCATGTCTTATTTGTACAATAAATGTTATTGTTGTTTGTTTTTTATTTGAATCTTTTTTTTGTATGTGATATTGTTGTTATTTATTAACTAATTTTCATAATTACTTATTATGTTATCAGTTTTAATGCTGCTTTTGTCAGATAATAAATAAATATAGTCGTAGTGTTGCTAAGCTTTATTATTATCCGTGTGTCAGTTGATGTTACTATAATTGCCCAACACTGTAATAGTAATCTTCAAGTAGACTTAGATTGTTCTGAACGATAATCTTTTCTGTTTTGCGGATAAGAAGACATATAAAAGCAACACAACAATTCATGTTAATATTTCACTAAAACGAACAATTTCTAACGAATTAAATATCTATCTGTGATGTTTGAATAGTTTATGAGCCTGTTAGATGAATTAGAAATTATTCAGTTTCTATGGACAACATTAGATTGTAAATTTTTTGTTTGTTGTAATTGTTGTTGTTTTTGCTTTTGTTGTATTTGTTTTTGCACACTGAGACAGGAGCGTAAAAAACCGCAGTCTCTTTTTTATTTTATCCGACAATCTAGTAAAATGATGTTGTTGCGGCGTCTTGTTTGATCTTTGCTCGTTATTCGGCTGTTTTTGTCTCATGAAACAGTTTACCACGCCCTATCCCGTATAACTTTAATTAGTCTCGTATTACGATGAAATAATTGCTACCTCTGAAATATCAGATAGACATCAAAAGGCATGTTATTCTGCGGACCTGATTTTCCACTGTCAAAAGCACCGATTTTGGCTATTAGTTTATTTTGATCGTGCTTTGGCGTTTTTACCGTGAAATTGTTAAATTTAGACAGTTATAATAGATGCCACAATACATTGTTAGATAATGATTTTTTTCGTTGATATTTTCCATATCTATAGAAATTTAGTTTACACAAGAACATAAATTATGAAGTAGCAATAATGTAATATCATCATCATTGCTATCACGATCAACATCATCATCATCATCATTATCATCATCCCCACCACCACCATCGTCATTATCATCCTCATTAACATCACCATCTTCATCTTCATCAGCAACATTATCTTCGGTCGTCATTGCTGAACATATTTCTTTAAAAAGAAATAAAATGCTTAGTTATAAGACACAAGCCATAATTTGTAAACCTATTTAGTAAAAAAAACAGTTGAATGTTGATCATCATGATCATCAGCAGCAGCATTATCACCATTTTCATCTTTATCATCATCGTCATCGTTGTCGTCGTTCTTATTATTGTTATTATTATTGTTATCATCATCATCATCATCATCATCATCATCATCATCACCATCATCATCATCATCTTCGTCTTCTTTTTTCTTCTTCTTCTTTATCCTCATCAGCAGCAGTAGCAGCATTATCACCATTTTCATCGTCATCGCTGTCGACGTCCTCATTATTATTATTTTTATTATTATTATTATTATTATTATCATCATCATCATCATCATCATCATCATCGTCATCATCATCATCATCATCATCATCATCATCATCATCATCATCATCATCATCATCTTCATCATCATCATCTTCTTCTTCTTCTTCTTCTTCTTCTTCTTCTTCTTCTTCTTCTTCTTCTTCTTCTTCTTCTTCTTTATCATTATCATCATCATCGTCGTTCGCATCATCATCATCATCAAACTATTGCTTAGTCTGCAAAATAAAAAATGCAATTGTAAGCTATACAACTCGACATTTTGCGATAACCCAAATCGTGCAAAGTAAATAACGAAAACTACAGCATCGACAACACAGACAATGATATTGATGATAGTGAGGGTTATGGGAGGGAGAAAGATTATAACGACGATTATGACGATATCGATTACGTTGGTGCTGTAACTGCTGCTGATGATAATAATGACGGTAGTGATGATCGATAGTGATGTGGGCCCACAGGTCGCTGTCCTTGGTCAAATTAAAATGAAGAAACTTGCACATGACAAAACCAAATTTAGCTCTGTTTAGGCGTATCTAACTAAATCATACATTGCTCATTTAGACAGCATATGCATTATATATGGATTTCTGAGGGAATCAACCTTTTCAAAGCCTACTTTTTATAATCAAGAATAGGTTCGCTAAACAACGACGAAGATTTTAAAATTCATTATTTATTAATCATTTAATGTATCTCTATAATTGATCTGAAACTAGCGGCAACATATTGAACCATGATTTAAAGGCAGTATCCTTCACTTTGTGTCAAATGGTAAATCTTTCCCAGGACATAAACAAGTATTGATTACAATGTCGGTTATGCCAAACACGTGCTTGATGATGTTTTTTGAATTTTGTATATATTTCGTTTAACACCAAAGCAGTATTTGCTTTTGCGGATTTCTAACCATGTATGCGTCATAGCAAGATGTTATTGTAACAAAAAAGTATATGTTAGGCATCAAGAAACTATAACACTTACAGTGTAAATACAATATTTAATCCGTTAATACCCAAATTAAAATAATGCATAATGATGAATCGGTCTGAACATTGTGTCAAAGGGATCAAACACAATATCCTTTACTTTAAATATCCATCAGGCACATTCGTGTAAAAAAAATGAAAATTCAAATGACAAGTTTCATGATTTACGCTGTCTAATGATTAATAGGTGATAAAAATAGGGCAAATGAAAACAATGATGTATGTAAGAGAAGAAATAATTTCCTAAAACAGAAAACAGATATGCTATCAATAGAGGTATTTGTCAAAGGCAAATTTTCGGATACCACCTTTAAACAATACAAGTATTTTAATGTTCATCTCGCGTGCCAGGAATGAAATGCAGGCTACATATTGTATGTGGAGGTTATATAATAATCTCATGCAACTCATACTCATTTTATAGATAGGGCGCCAGTGGCCGGGCGTTTAGATCCGCCGACTTGTAATACTTCCGCCCCTCACCGGGTGGGTTCAAGTCCCGGCCGAAACGAAAAGTTTCATGTGGGATGTTCTTCCAGTTGACCTAGGGTGCGCCGGTGATTCAAATATTACAAGAGGCATTGCGAGCGACTAGTCAGTATGTAGTGCAGGTCTTAATCAGACAGCTCCACCGGAGTCAACACTTTTGTTTTACCCATGATCAAGCGATTTTTCCGGGACTGTCTTAGAGTTAAATAAGGCGTGTTGTTTGACACTGTTATAGGACAAGAAGGGAAAAGTACAATCATTAAAATTTTTACAATAGTTTGACTCATTTCATATTTACTTTCACTTTTAAACCTCACCCTTTCGTTATGTTTAACTGTTTGATTTACAAATAGTTTATTGTTATCAAAAAATCTTGACAGTGGTTGTAATTTAAATCTTTCGATCTCTAAAAGAATGTGTTTATTGTATTAATGTTAACCCAAAGCTCTCATTACTGTTTACAAAAGGTATTTAGATAATGATATCATATTTCATGATACGCATTTAGCTGTGAATAACATCATTAATGTGGGTGGCAAGTTAGTGTTTATATTCTTATTTGTCAATTTCACTGCAACTTCTGGAGAAAAAAAAAAATCAAAAAGCGTGTATATTGCCAAGATGGCAATCAAGTATGATTAAATCAATCAAACGTACAGTCAACTTGCAAGATCTTTTTGCTCGTTGGTATCAGTCCACAGTGAAAAAGTTACCTCTGCATACGTGACATATCAAGTTATTTTTAGAATCA